>BPLS01019604.1:0-10981 GCA_019656275.1 Rhododendron kiyosumense
TCCTCCCATGGGTAGTCTTGTTCTGGGTTTTGAATATCTTGATCTTCTTCTTTCGCCGTCACTCATTCATCCAAATTTCAGGTATCCATCTTGAAGAGAGAGGGAGAGAGAGAAGTAGTGGCAGTAAAGTTTTCTGAAACAACAAAAACTGGGGATTTGAAAATTTGGAAAAGTAATTGGCGGTCAAATTTTGGGAGTAATTTGAACGAAAAACGGAGCAAGTGGAGAAATGGGGGCCACATGGTAGGACCCACAGTGCCTAGTAGGATCTTTGTTGTCTTCTTTGTGCACTTCTTTACTAATAGCATTTCTTTGGTCTAGAGGGAGGGGTAAGGGTAATCATCGGGCCGGGTTGACCGAACTTTTACTTTTTTGTGCATCGGGCGGGCCGGGTCACCTACCATAAATTAAAGCCCGAGCCCTTTCCACAGGCTAGCCCAATTGACGGACTTACAGGCCAAAAATCGGACTGGGCAACGAGCGGGTCAAAAGCTGGGCGGACTAACGAGCAAGCTTAAATTTCCTTAGGTAAGGGAAAAAAAGAGAGAAGATTTTGTGGGATTTTGAGCTAATGGATGGTCCCGTGGACGGGCTATTGGGCAAGTACCATAGGCGTGCTACTGAGCGGGCTCACGGGCCGGGCCTACGGGTAGGCCGAGTAAAAATTTATAAGCCTAAGCCTGCTATTACAAACTACAAGTTGGGCTGGCACACCTGTTTCACGGGCTTGGATCGGGTAAAAGCACGAAGGACCAGACGGGCCATGGGCCTTCGGGCTAAATGATAACCCTTGGGAAGGGGTCTGCCCCCCTCCCTCCTCCTCTGCTCTCTCCTCTCCTCGTGTTCCCTTCTATTTTGCGGTTGATTAAGATAGATGAGTGGCGCTTTCAGGCTCCGATGGTGGCATGGGGGTTTGTTTTCAGTCCGTCTCCTCCTTATCAATTCAAATCTGAAATATGGTGGCCGACGGCGGACCATAACATTGAGGATGGGATTGATTAGGGTTTCTACTGCAATATTTTCTCCTTTGTTTGATGATTTCTGTCTCCGGCAGTTCTTCCAGTCTAGTTTTTCTAGATCCGGCAAGGAATTATTTTTTGGGAAGTGCTACAATACACATCCCTTATTTGTGTGTGTATCACATCCACCCTCATTGAAACATACCAAAATATTATGATTCCCAAAATGTTATGAATCTCTTACTGTGAAAGGAGAAAAGATATATATCTTAATTTGGTCCCATTATTAATTTTACAATTTTGCGCTTAATATTACATTAAGGCTCCGTTCCGGAACAAACAAAAAAAAGTACTTATTTTTTAAAATAGCAATTTCAAGCTCAAAAATTATCGGTTTATTAAAATATAAAAATATGCAATATGGATTTTATTTGGAAGATCTCAATGAGATCTTTTATATGATGCAAAAAAAATTGAAAAATTATTTTTTATTTACTTTATTTTTGAGTTTAAAAATATGAAATAAGCTGTTTATTTTTTAAGAAGGTTAAGTTATATATGGACACATTTTTTTTTTTTTGACTTGTAAATACGAAGTTATATACCTGTCAAGATGAACAAATATTTTAACATATTCTAAAAGGGAAATAAAGGCAAAAAATAGAGGAAAGGGAGTATTAAAGTGCCCTTTGACGGTAAACAAAAAAGTGCACGAATGGATAACAGTAATCCAAATTCAGCTGAAAATTAATGCTTTTAAACTCATTGAAAAGATAAATTGAGATTCTCTCATGTGATCATCTGCATTTGAAGTCTCAGGTGATACGCATAAAAATCGCAACGGGTCCATTCAGCAACATGATCCATTTGTTTGTAAACATCGATGTTTTTAATGTCTATGCTAAAAATCAAGTCGACGAGATATCGACAGAGTCTTTGCCGAATTATAAGGTAGTAATAGGCAAAGTCTTAATTTGCCGATTTATGATAGTCAAAAGGTTAATGGACAATTACAGTTAGACCATCCATTTCTCTTGTGACAAATTAAACATGATTCGTTAAGATAAATACCGATATGCAATTGACGTAGTAATTTTTTGCATTGATGATAAAAACATGGAGACTGTGTCTGCTTTGGGTCTCTAAAACCATTCTCTCTATATGCACGATTCTCAATAAATTTTTTCTCGATTATTATTCACATTTATCTTTCTACCTCTCTCTCGCTCATTACCCCAAACACCTAAACCAAACTAAGTCTGAACCTTTATAGTGAACGGCTTGAATCATCAAATGAGATCGTGGTGGATGTTATCCTTGAAGAACCACTTAGGGATTATCAAATCCATGGATATTGATTCCACTCATTCAATAATTTCTATCATTATCGCGTGGAGTGATAAAAAAGAGAAAAATGACTAAAAAAATGGAAATCAAATAAAATTGCTTACTTGTCGTTTGATATTTTATTGGAAGTAGGTTAATAAGTGTTTAGAATATTTGTGAACGAGCCTTTCAAAGAAAAAAGAAAGAATATTTATTAACATCCCTTTCGAAAAAAATAATACTCCATTAACATGCTTTGAAATATTTATTCAATCACGTGAAATGCGTGTTAACAAGAAATACATTTTTATGTTTTTAAAAAGACGTGTAATAATTAATTGAGTTTAAAATAAAACGAGAGGCAGCAGTTTCAACATTGCTCATTTATTCTCCTTTTTCGAATAGATATATTCAGAGCTAAAAAAATTGTGTTCTGGAGAGGCCAGATAATTTGAAACAGTTAGCAAATAAAACGATAGATTGACAATAAAAAAGGGGATATTCGAATACCACGAAAGTCAAACATTTCAAATTTTAGGGTCACTGCCCGCTGGAGCTTTACTTGGTCGTTAACTTCAAGGTCTCGAAAGTAATCAAGGTGTGCGCAATATAGCTCGAACACCCGGTTATAAAGGGAAAAAAAGGGATGATATTTGTAATGGGTAAGGGTGGAGATCGACAGTGCAAGTGTGTAACAGACAAAAACACAAACTATAATAAACCAAATAATTCGAAACCAACAATTAATTGTGTCCGTGGCATTAAATTACGAATCTCTTAAATTCATCTCTTTTCTGTATTTTTGTTAATGCTAGCTGCAGAGGTTTAAATTAAAGTTGGAGTACTATATAGCCATTCTGAGGCAATCAGATGGTAAAGTCCTCCAACCCCATGAGACCGGTTGTAGGACTCGTGTTCACGGCACTTCTAGTGAGAGATTCCGCAAAATTTTTTGCGTGTGGCCTTCTAATCTCGACAAGCTTTTTGCATGCAGACTTTTAATCTTGACCATCGGAGATTAAAAGTACGCATGCAAAAAGCTTGCGGGATCCCTCATAGGAAGGAGAGTACATAATCTTTATCTTTTTACCTGTTTTAGAGCGGCCGATCTAGCCGTTCATTTCAGTACAAACGGCTCGGTTAAATTCGAGCCACTGATTGTTGAGATGAGCGAACGGATCGACCGCTCTGCACTGCTTTAAAGGGTGCTACTTGACAACATCCCTCAATCCGATTTTGGACTAGGTGGGATCTCGTCCTCCTCTTTTCTCCGTCTTCAATTATAGGCTATAGCTTAAACTCGTGGGGTTCTCTCTCTCTCAGCCTAGTTTAAGTGTAGATTTCCGAAAAGCCGACAATGTATCGGCCAGATCTGAGTCTAACTGTGCCGGCAACTGTTCGATGTATGTGCGTGTGCATGCATCAAACGATTTTAAACACAATTATGTTCGTATGCTCGATTAGTGTTTCTTGCGTGTTGATCGAAACCAACCTCAACCAATCAAGTTTTGATTTCCCCCACGACACAAATTTACAAGTTAAAGGACGTGCATGTGGATGTGTCCTTTTGGTCCCCATGAATATGTGTCTATTATGAAGAGATGGGCCTCTGTAGTGTCGCCTATGAATCGGATGGATGGGTGTAACTAAATAAACATATGTCTATTTAAGGTTTGGTGTTAATTAATTTAATTTTAGGTGAAATTACACGAACACCACCTCATCTATTTAGTTTAGACACGGACACCCCCTAACCTTTAAAAACGCCTATACACACCCCCTCATCTTCTACCGTTACCCAAGGACCACCCTTCCGTTTGAGTACCGTTTGTTGCAAGGCACATGTCAATACTTTTGCCAAATTTTAGACAAAAATACCCTTTAATGGCAACATATACCCAGTTGCCTTTCATACCTCATTCCTCATTCTCACTTTATATCAGAGATTCTCTCTCTCTCTCTCTCTCCCTCTCTCTCTCTCTCTCTCCTACGGCAGGTATGAAAGGTGGCAAGTGGCAACAATAGCTATAGTAGCCACCATAGCCATACCAACAACAGATCTAATAGCTGCAGTTAGAGCTACAACTCCAACCAAACCCAAAACTGGGTTGATTCCTACTGCCGTTGTGAGAAAAAGACCCCTTGAGGACTTCAAATACAAAATGGATGACAAGCAAATGAAAAACAACAAAAGTCCCAATTTTTAAAGGTTATCGAAGTCACCACTATACAACACCTTTCAAAAAATCCTACTATTCCCAAACAAAAACCCTAATGTATTCATACATCATATAATATGAACATATATATCTACATTTGCGCCATTTAATAAGAAAATCTAGGATTTTTTTTTACATATAAAACATACCTTCCAAAGTAGAGTTTGTCACGATCTACAGCTTTTCTACAGTGTACACAATCAGATGTTCTTCGAAACTAAGGTTTTCTTCACAATCTAGGGTTAGCCATGATCTACAATGCAAGTTGAAGAGGGAGAGGAAGAGAGACAGAGGCGCCATGATGGAGTAGGGTGGAGAGAATTTTCTGATCGAGTGAAGTGTGGCGTATGCTTGTTGCTCCATTTCATAACAAAGGGTATATTTGACATTTCACTCATTCCATTAACGGCGTTGAGATTTTTTTTTCCTTTTCAGTAGATGAGGGGGTGTGTATGGGCGTTTTAAAAGGTCAGGGGGTGTCCGTGTCCAAACCATATAGATGAGGGGGTGTCCGTGTAATTTCACCAAGGGTATATTTGACATTTCGTTCATTCCGTTAACGGCGTTGAGGTTTTTTTTCCTTTTCAGTAGATGAGGGGGTATGTATGGGCATTTTTAAAGGTTAGGGGGTGTCCGTGTCTAAACCAAATAGATGAGGGGGTGTCCGTGTAATTTCACCTTAATTTTATAGGACTATTTTTTGTCTTTAGCCTTTGAAAGCCAATACGAATTAACTAGGATTGGTCGTCTCATGTGATCGCCCTATGTTAGGAGCAATGAGACTCACCATAGTTGTATCCTAATGTATGAGTCATTCGTTTTAAAAGTCTCAATATATATACAAATAATTCACGAAATCAATAAGTTAAGTTTATTAGGTATCGTCAAAATATTTCGTCAAACTACACTAACCATTTGAGAAATAGATTGTCAAAATCATAATGAGAGATGTCAGAATTCTTATTTGTCCACCTTTCAAAACAAATGTGAATTATTAAAATGAGTATTAATGTCAGATTAACATGATTTTTCACCACAAATTTTTTACATCAAGACATTCAAAATAAACGGCTCAACTATGAAAAAGGGACGGACTTAGATCACAATAAAAGTAATCATTTTTAACAAAAGACTTCTTAGGGGGTTTGCAAAATAAATAAATGACTACCATAAAAGAATTTAACACGTGGGGTCATATCTAAACACATGTACTCCTCTCTTAAGGACACTTGTTAATATGCATGGAATGACTCATTCATTAGGATAGAACTATTGTGGGTCTCATCTCTCCTAACATAGGACGATCACATGGGACGATCGATCCTAACTAGTGCTGCAAAGAAATTACTATAATTATACCAAGTTTTGCTAATCAATAATCATAGCCGCTCGTTTGTTTCACGAGACTAATATGTAATCGCATAAGACATATAACTCATTTGACGACCAATAATAGGATTACATGCTTAATTTGGACCTGCCCGATGCCGTTTTAAAGCAATCATTAGCAAAATCTGAAAGTTAAGCATTTGGCGAACCAAACAGGCCCGTATTTTTCGATAGGAAGGAAAAAGACAATAAAGTTTCTGTAGATGATAAACATGCATTGATTTCTGCATTTTACTAATAATTAACGGAAAAGACTACAATATACACCCCTTATTTGGGTGTGTATCCTATATACCCCCAAAATGTTATGAATTATAGAAAAAAATGTTACGAATCATATTACTAAAAGTTAAGAATCGTATAAAGATTATGAGATACACCAAAATGTTATGAATTATAATGAAAATGTTACGAATCGTACTGCCGAAAAGTTATAAATTCTAAAACAAAAGTTACGAAACATGCTAAAATGTTATGAATAAACTATAAAATAGGTGCATATGGTACACTCTTTTAAGGGGTGTGTATTGTAGACTTTTCCATGATTAACATATCATCAACCGATCATTTAAATTCATCGATAAGATTAAGTAACAAAAGAAAATATAAGCATTTGAGATTCTTAAATATTGCGACGCCGTGAATCTATGTACCGCCCTTGAGCTAAGGCAAGCAAGCCACTTAGGGGGTGTTTGACACCTTCTTTTTCAACTTCTCATTTTCCCTTTTTTACATTTTGGATTTTGGCTATTTGGTTGTTGATTCTCAAAATGAATTTTAGAAAATGAGTTCTGACACTTGATTCTCATTATTGCCTTTTCCTATTTTTGGCTGTTTGCCACCGCATTTCGAAAATGGGTTTTGGGAAAACACATTTGCTCATTTTGCTTAAGGAGAGGAGAAGTAAGAAAGTGGTTCGGAGGAGCTTTTTGTATTTTTGGCTTCTCTCAAACACTACTTTTCTTGCAAAATGCATTTTGCACATATTAATCCAAACACTTACCAGGATTCAAAATATACTCTGACCATAATCTAAAAGTCAAAAGACAAAAAGCTGAAAATAAAAAGTCAAAAAGTAAACTTTCAAACACTCTACCAAATTTAAACAACATTCTAACCAAAAAGCCAAAAAAATGAAAATAAAAAACCAAAAAGTAAGCTCCCAAACACCCCCTCACTTGTCTTGGGCTCTCAAAGTTTTGCTAAAATGAACAGGCCTAAAAGGTTGTGTAGCATTTATTAAATATAGGTCTATAAGATGATATTCATTCAAATGTGCATATCAAAGAAGAAAAAATTGATTATACGAGAATAATTAGCACTTTTGCTGCTAAAAATACAATAAGGCTTATGTTTAAACGGTTTTTTGTATTTTTTTATCTTGTTGAACACACATAATTAGAACCTTAAAAATATTATTAACTACATTTAATCTTAAAACTATATAACAACTCACCACTCAGCTCGTTTGCATGCCTAATCTACCCTTTTTCCAATTGAATCGTACTATCTATTTTTAACTTAAAAAACAAGACGTTAACTTCCATTCTTTGCTCTCTCTTTTATCTTTGCTGTTAAATTCCATCCTTATCCAAGT
Organism: Rhododendron kiyosumense; assembly: GCA_019656275.1. Classification (NCBI taxonomy): domain Eukaryota; kingdom Viridiplantae; phylum Streptophyta; class Magnoliopsida; order Ericales; family Ericaceae; genus Rhododendron; species Rhododendron kiyosumense. The sequence goes on from BPLS01019604.1 coordinate 7,491, forward strand.
GCCATAAATTAAATAATAGCATCTCTATGGAGTATATTGCCACAATTTTACTCAAATGTACTCCCAAACAAACAGCCGGTAATTATTTGAAGGAAACTGATTTTTGCGCTCTACTTTTTACTGATAGCGTTTCAATTTTAATGTGAAATTACTAATAATTTTATGAACAAAATAGAGCGCCATCAATAAAAAATAAAGCACGAATATCAATTTTCTTATTTGAATTACACTATCTGGGCTGTCCAACTTTTCTGCCACCCCTGGCCTATTTGGGCTTTCACATCAATCAATGAAAGGGCCAACTTTTGAACTTGCACACTGCCTACCTACGACTATTCTTCATCCGCTTTTATTTCTCGGCCCCCACCTTACCCATAACGTCCTATCTTTATGAGTAGGCTTTATTATTTATAGCCTTCAGAAATATGTACTAGTATATCAGAAGATTCAAAACAATAGCCTTGGTGAGTTTCCATTTTAAGAATCCGTGTCACTTTTTAATTGATTATATCTTGTAATCTATATTGTTTTAAGTGATTTTCAAAACATGGTTTAAAAGAGCTTATTGAGATTTATCAAACAATATCCATGTTGCATATAATCGGTATTACCAATTAAAAGTTATAATTAATTTTTCAGCCGGTTAGAATAAGATAAGAGACAATAGAATGGGAACGGAGGGAGTACTTAATTTTTTTGTCTTTGAACTAACGGCAACAAGCAATTTGTTTTCACCATATGGTATTTTGACCCCGTAATCAGTGAAAACAGAAAACACAAGCTTTCCATTTGGTGAATAACAGAAACTCATCATCAATCCAAACTTTTGACCCCAGTAATCTGGTGTACTTAAAACCTCTTTTGCGGGCGTGGGTATGTGTGTGAGAGAGAGCGCGCGACAGTGTCGTGGTATGGTTAGGAATTAAGGCCCAAACTAGTACTTAAAATTCATGTCCTGTGACGCTGTGAGTTGTTCGATAAACAAAACGGTTACGAATCTTTGACAATTCCTTTAAAAATATGTCAACCTGGCTATTTTTGCAACTAAAGAAAAAAGTCAACGTAGTTTATTTTGAGTAGTATTTATCTTGCTTGAAATATGTAATACTTTTTCTTGGTCAACGAGATTCGTTCGGTTACATATGTTTCTTGAAGAGACATACAGAAAAGAATCTAGCTTCTTACAAAAAAAAAAAAAAAGTCCAACTCATTTGTCGGACGGATAAAATTTTAGGTGGACAAGAAATAAATGTGGATATGTTATGAAGGATTAACTAAGAGAGAGGATTGCCTTATACTTGATTTGAGAAATTGTTGATATGGGTGGATAAGAGCAAGTGAATAAATAACAGTAATGTATGAATTTACTTAATTGTCGCCATTAAATAATAATATTGGAAATACAAAAAATGTTTGAGGGTCAATTTGGTCTTTCTTCCTACCCGGATAAACTTATCCTAGGATGGGGGAGAGATTAGCCAAGGTCCCTCGAAGAGCATAAGCTCTCCCCCTCTCCCTTATCCCCTTCCTTCTCCCCCTACCAAACACCATCTTCCTTCTCCCTCTCTTATCCCCTTCTTTAACACCCCGCAAATAGGCCCTGGAGACTTCAAATTCAATGTTAATTTGAGCCTCAACCAATTGACAAATTACCTAGATTGGCACTTGTTGTCCAACAGCAATTTTTGGAGAATTTTTAAAACATCAAATTCTATCAAATTTTAATCCTAATTTCCCTAATGTTCATTTTTGTAGCAGTATTGGTGAATTGGGGACTCGGCTCCCCTCCAGTTTCTTTACCTTCAATCTTTCCTCCAGTTTGTGTTTTGTGGGCCCAAGTAGATTATTGGAATTGTTCATCATGTAGATCTCGTCGAGATGAGTGACCATATCAAAAATCACGTTCATCGAATTTGTTTGTATTGATACTTGATTGAAACATATTTATTTGTTAAAAATGGTGTCGGGCACACTAGATAGGAACCTGTTGGTTGCAAGTTCATATGTTTTGATAATGTATCAATACAAATCCGATGAACGTGATTTTTAGATTGGTCACTCGTTTCGACGAGATCTACATAATAAACGGTTCCAATGATCAATGTGAGTCCTACATGAGCCCACAAAATGCAAATTGGAGGGATGAACCACAGGGGAGCCATTGCTTTGATGATTGTGGATCTGAGAGTATATTAGGGCATACTTCACTTATATCCCCTGTGGTTTGGGTCATGTGAAGCTACACCCCTTTAGGTTTAATTTGTTCACATAGCACCTTTGTGCTTTATGGATTTGTGCAAATGCATCCAATTAGCCAAAAATAAAGCAAAATCCACTAACAAAAACGATGAAAAGTTTAATATCCCCTCATCTTCTTCCTTGAATCTACCAGTCTCTCCCCTATACCAAAAATTAAATCCTTACTATTGCTGTTATAGAGTTTGACGAATACTATATCCATATCAAAATTCAAGTCAATCAAACAATGAAAATCTCATGGTAGAATAGAATTTATTATGAAGTAGATATTCAAATTTATACTTTTTGTTTAACTAAAATAATATTTTTCAATCACTAAGTTATTGATGTCTCGTCGACATTACTTTTTACGGAAACACCCTATTCATTGATTAATACATTATGAACGGCTCAGATAAAATTTGTAATATATTGGTTAAATTTAAGAGGCGTGTATGTGAGATATTACACCTCCGTTAACTCGGACAGAATTGGATGCATATGCAATTTTTTCACAGAGCACAGGTGATGCGGATGCAACAAAATAAACGTGAGAAGACATATGCGCACGTAGTCCAAACCACAACAGATATAGATGAAGGTTTCCTATTTGTTATCTTGAAACTCTTGTATTCTTATTTCATTAGTATTAATGGCGTTCGTACTATTAAAGACAAAAACTACGAGAGAATCCTATATAATTCACCAAAAAAAATAACCAAATTCAAAGAAAATGACAAAGCAAAAATGTGAATGTCTTTCAACATAAATAAGGGATTATTCAGAAGCAAATGTACACAGTAAGCTCCAATTTCTTTAATTTTGAAAGAAAACAATTTAAAAGAGTACCTTTTACACCGTAGGATTCTGATGTCCAGTTTTATTCAGTGTGAGAAATTGAGTTTTTTTTTTTTTTGTTTGTTCCTGGAAGAATAACACCTCGTAGCTCATATATACATAACGCCATTGTTCATATCGAAATGGTTGCACATATCATCCTCAGTCTCATTCACAAAACTACCGAACCCGCTTTCGGAAAACCAATCTCCTGACTTGATGAATTGCGGATTGAACATTTCCTCAGCGGAACCATTGCTTGATTCCAGCTGAAACTCGCCGCCAACCGAACCCTGATCGTTCAGTAATCCGTTGAGAAACGAATCCGGGATGTTTGGGTTGCGGTGATGATCAGAAGGATCCTTGGAAACTGAATTCCCGAATCCCCCCTGGCTTTGAAACTGGTCCAGTGCTAG
>BPLS01019617.1:0-12704 GCA_019656275.1 Rhododendron kiyosumense
AAGTTTCTCTGTTTTTCATTGTACATATCTCAACAAATAAAAGCTTTGGAGGCATCGAAATTTCAAGCAAAATAACCTTCTCTATCAGTGACTCTGGAACATCGATCGTCACGTGATGCTTCATCCCATTAACCAGTATATGGGATCGAATAAAACATGCATTATGATTGATCATGCAATTTTTTTTTTTGAAAGATCTAAATGGGGCGCTGTAAAACGGATAGCTCGGCCGTCGACGTGAGATCCTTGGTGGGCTGATTAAAACAAAGTGGACTGAAAATAAGCAAGTCCCTTCGTGCTGTTGTACAAGTACCTTGATTTTGGTTAATTATTGTTTGATTTTCTTTATTTTTGACAATTGGATGTCGTGGCTAACTTGCGCGCATATTGATTGATTCCAGAGTCCTTTCGTGAATGTCCAGTGAAATCAAGAGTTTTTTTTGCAGGCGGTAAGAACTTCCCTCTTTTCGGTCTCGGAAGCGATTGAAGGAATAACCTCAGAATTAGTGCATGTTACATCATAGCTGCACGACCAGATGTCGAACCTGGGACATCGGGAACAATTTCTTGTTATACTCCAAATGGACCAACCCTTTTTCTATGACATGTACGCAGAAGAATTATCGTACCGAAGTTACACAATTGTTGGGCCAACTATCCCGATTCACTCGTGAACCCTTGGTACTGTAACGTAGGTTCATCTAATGGATCAAGTCCGAAATCATCGGTCTTAAATCTCTTGTAGCTCTCCAAAACATGCACCACAATGGATTTCTCGTTATATATGTAATGTACCCTCCTAAATACTCACTTTCTGGCCCACTATGGAGTCCACATAGCATCGGAGGAGGGACCCAGTACAAGGGATGCTGCCGAACATCTCCTTGAACGATTGAATCGGCCGGTTTGTGCTTTGCAGGAGGTACTTGGAAGCATTCCCATTCCAAAGCACCTAAATGGCTAAATCGGATCCTTTGAGATCTCGTCATTACCATTTGAACTGTTTTTTTTTTTTACAGAGGTCGGCTAAATTTTGATCGTAAAAAATATTAGACTGGTCTAATACTAGAAGCGACATGATCTGATAAACGTTTCAACACATAAACTGCACGAAAAATGTATCTCGATCATGTTGTCAACTGATTGAAATCATTTTTTGTACATCTAAAGTGTTTAACGACCTCTATAAAATGAACGATGATTATTGTGATGTTGAGATCTCATCAAGGACTCAACCGAATTGCACTACAACCCTGTAGTGCCTTTGGTGTACTACCGGCACACCACGACCCTAGGTAATCACCATTCATCTCGTAAGCCTCGCATAGAAGATATATGTGCAAGGTTAGTTGGTTGGCTATCGACAGACTCGGTTTAACAATCAATCACAGGCTGTTTAGAATGTTGTCGCGTCGTAGGCCTTGTTTAGAGGAATATATAAGCCAAACATAAGTTGATCCGACATATGGGGACATAAATCGTTCATTTTACGCAATCTATCCATGCATTTATCGAAATCCGATCAAGCTTTGTTTTTGCAGAGACGTTCTTCTTTATAGATATAGAAAGTAGAAACTGCATGCCGAACAATTTGGTAAGTGTGGATTACGAATTTGAGGGGAGATCAATCCTACCTTTCAAGAATTAGTCCCTCTGCAGCATTTCTCGATGTGATCGTAACAGGATTCATCATGCATATGCAATGGCAAAATTGGCAGCATCTTCCAAGATCCGTTCAGATGATATATCTTATCCATTTGATAATGGATAAAACTCCCAAATGGTTCTTTTTTATTTTAGGAAGCTGTATCTCTTTTCTCTGAATGATGTATTATTTATCATGTACTCTGGCTGTCTTTTGTATTTCCGAATTATGGGTTGTAATGACTCTTTATTAATCTATGAAGTTTTTTTTTTTTGATGCCAAAAAAAAAAAAAGAATTAGTCCCTCTAACTCTTTCGGGATTTCAAAACATGATTCACCAAAATGCACAACCCACTGTATGTACATGCCAAACAATTTGAATTGGTTTTTTTGACCCGATGAAGGTAAAATGATCACATCTTTTGATGTAGAAATTATTTTTATGCAAACCACTTGGGAAAGTAAAATGAACAAGCTTTGTAATGGTTTAAACCACGGACAAATCGAGTGTCCGAGGCAAGCCCGCAAATTTTGGCATTCTGTGCAGCTTTAATGCGCCCAGGCGCAATGTTATGCGCCCCAGACGCATTTCAGTGCGCCTCAGGCGCACCTTCAAGTCTCAACACTTCAAAAAAAGGTCCAACCTTGCGAATTTGCCCCTGACACTCCCGAACTCCGATTTGTACTTGATTTAAGCCGTTAGAAAGCTTGTTCACTATACTTTCCAACCAAAGTGGTTTGGATTATAAATCACTTGTACATCAAAATATATGACTATTTTACCCTTAATAAGACAAATAATTTATTTCAGTAAAACGCTTGCATGTCCCTCATTTTAAATCGTATCATGAGCCATTGAAGATCAATAAATAGAGTTTCTAAAGTAGTAAAAGATGATACGAACACTAACAAAAATTATACTCCTTAGTTTATGAAAAGTTGGTCGAAAGCATACCGATATAAAGATCATCAGACCCACAAACGCTAAAATATATGTTTCACCCATCTACACAATTCTAAGTTCCATTGAACTTTCACATCCATAGCTATAGGGTATCGATATGGTTGCAATAAATCCAGCCACGGTTATTGGTCCTCTGTTGCAGCCATCACTCAATTCTAGTGCTGCCGAAATATTGAACCTCATAAATGGTAGACGCTCTCTATTCTGAGTGTGCCAATGTTCTTTTTTTGAACATCAGATTATATTTCTGTTGAATTGAAAAAGTAATAGTTACGTAATTTTAATGTTGATTTTCTTCTTTGGAGTCATGGCCCGGTTGGGATTCCCCTTTAAATCTGACGGTTTGTTCGCTGAATCTGGTAACACTTTTCTCCGCAATAGTTAAGAATCAGGCTAAATGAGGCAGTGGCACGTTGCCAGACAGTATAACTTATGGCAGTTAGGGCTGTCGGGATTCATTCTAGAGAGTGGTGCAATTTGGGTTGTGGTTCAAGAACGTACAACGTGTGGTGGTGGAGGAACAAGAGAGAAAACAAGGGAAGGTCGGGGTGAAGAGGGTAGAACAGTCACAGAAGAGAGGTTTCGGATGACATGGTGCTTGAGTTTATTTCTTCCTCAGGGCAGGGCGAAACAATGGGGCTCTGACTGGTGGGTGAAATGCAGTGGGCAGGCCATTTGGCTGTGGGAGATAGACCTATGTTTGATCGTCAGAAGCTTCAAGAAGGAAGAAAGAAACAAGGAAAACGAGGCTTCCCTCATAGAAGCCTTTCACTTTCCTAGAGTGTTTTGAGTAAGAGGATAGAGATGAAAAATTTGGAAAAGCAATTTCAAAGCAACAGATGTTGTCAAGAGACGGAAATCAAGAAGTGCAAAAGTGGGGGATACGCTGCCTCTGAGAGGCTAGGGATCTGGCTCGAGTGATGAAGGGGTCTAGTCGTTTTTTCTAATTCTCTGTTTCCTTTTCTGTTTTTCTCCTTTCATCGCCTTTTCTTCTTTGCTTGTATGAGGGAGCAATCTTCAACGTTACGATTTTAGTTTTTGTTTCTCGTTTGAAAATAATCGTACTCCTTTATCTTGCAGGTTCAGAAACATTTCCAAATTCTACGTTTGGATGGGTTAACGTAAAAGATGTTGCCAATGCGCATGTTCAAGCATTTGAAATTCCTTCCGCTAATGGAAGATATTGCATTGTCAAGAGTGTTGTACACTACTCTGAAATTGTGAAGATACTACATGAGCTTTATCCTGATATCCAACTTCCAGAAAAGTAAGTGAATCATCTGATTTTGGAGATATCCTTTTTAGTTTGTCAGCTTAGCCAATTGATGAATGTGGAGATTCTAATCCTTTCATAGCTCGTATTTTAACAAGGGAGTCCATCCTCTCTCTCACTCTCACTCTCTTCAGTTGGCGATTTCTAACCTGAATCCGTTTTTTTCTTTTCTATTGCTTGTAATTTGTATAGGTGTGCGGATGACAATCCATATTCACCAACTTACCAGATATCCAGTGAAAAAGCAAATAGCTTGGGCAGTGATTTCATTCCCTTCAAGGAGAGCGTCAAGGAAACCGTTGAAAGCTTGAAGGAGAAGAAACTTTTTAGCTGTTGAGTCGTAGCAGTAGCTATCAGAAACTAGTATCAGTGAAATAAAATGGATGTGTGACACAGTTTGTACTTGTGCCGTTCACGTGTCTCAGCTTTTTGTGTTGTAATGTTTACCCAAATATTGTGGAACCTTCTTTTGAACGTGCTCTCTATTAAGAATATTGCAACCAGATGTTGAAAAGTAAGCTTGATGTACAAAAACGTGTTGGGGGAACTGTTGGTTTGGCGGTGATAAGTTTCAAAGGGCAAGTGGATGATTGGGAGAAGAAAAATGCGGAACACTTTTTCTCATCAGGCTTGAAAACTTTTGGAGATTCTGTGATATGTTTTGGGATTTGCAAAATAAATGAGAGATTATCTCATCTTTGTTTTTGTTATTGTTTTGCCTATATATATATGGGTTGTAATCTGTATTGAAAAGTATGGGAGTTGAGTGAGTGTAAAAGATAGAGAGAAGTGTGAGAGTTTTGTGTAATCGTTTGTGTGATTTATCAATAAAAATCTGCTTATTATTTTGTGTGAAAATCTCCCTCTCCTATCAGTGATACCTATCGTTTTCGCTTTCCAACACTAGAAACCTCAAGAGTCAAGACTCTCTCTCTCTCTCTCTCTCTCTCTCTCTCTCTCTCATTTTGGGGGAGGGTGAAGCAGATACAGGTTTAGCAATACTTAAACTCCAGGGATCTTAAATTCCAGGGTTCAAAATTGTTTTGAACTTGGATACTGTTACAACTTTTGTGGAACAAATCATTCATGCTGAGGTGTATTTTTATGGGTAATTACTGGGTTCACGATGCAGAGTCCATTAACTAATTATGGCAGGTCTGGAACATCACGCGAGCATGTATTGCCACTTTTTTTTTTAATCTTGTGGACGGGAGCAAAGCAATAAGGTGGATACGGCCATACGGGGGGCGCAGAACGCCACTGACGGATCAAGTGCCGGAAGCCATTCCTAGTCATGCTGCTTAACTTTGTTTATTGACCTTTTTTGTTGCTTGGGAGGCTTTACAAGCGAGAGGATCTACAATAATCTAACTAACAGCAATGCCAATAGTGAGCTGGTTTCTTTTTCCATCACCATTGTCACAACCACCGTGGCCACCACCATAGCAGCCAAAAAATGAATAAAATTATCTCCATTAAAAAAAAAACTCGAAAACCTCTGAGAATTTTCTCAATTCTTAAAATTCACACTCCACAATCCCAAAAAAATTGATGACCTTTTACATGGAGGTGGTGGTTATGATGTAGTGATGGATCTTAACCTTGTGAACATGAAAATTCTGAAATTCTTGAATAGAAAATGTTCTCAATGCGTTGTGGTGGCACTGAAGGTTGTGGTTGTAATGTGGCGGCGGTATGTTGAAATATAGGGAATACTCTCAATCCTTTTCGGTATTTTCTTTTGGAAACATTCTAAATTTTCATCATGGGTAGTTGTAGACATCCCAATTTGACTTCGAAAATATTAAAGTCCTACTTTGGCCAATGTCCATGATGAAACTGTTTTTTCTACGCTTCAACGAAGTGCGTATACTCTATGGAACACTTAGGCATTGAACAAAATACCTAAGAACTAGGGATTTGTGTACAGAATGAAACTTAGAACGTGTCTTAGCCTCAATGGCTTTGACGATTTTTGTGGCGGTCTTCTTTCTACCTAACTTTTATAAAGCGAACATAAATATTTTTACTATTAAGGATTCTACTATCTTTTACTACTTTAAAAACTCTATGTATTGATGTATAATGGGTCTTGATTCAAATTAAAATGAGATACATGCAAGCATTTTATTGAAATGAATTATTTTTTACCCATTGAGGGTAAGATGGAAACATCTTTTGATGTACAAATGATTTTTGATCTATTCCACTTGGGTTAGAAAGTAAAATGAACAAGCTTTCTAACGGTTCAAATCACATGCAAATCAAAGTTCGGAAGTGTTCGGGGCAAATCCGCAAAGTTTGAACTCCTGTGTAGCTTTGATGCGCCCCAGGCACGTTTCATTGCGCCTCGAGTGCACTCTGAACAATACAAATATGTCAAACTTTGTGAGCTTGCCCCAGACACTCTCGAACTCCAATTTACGCATGGTTTGAACCATTCGAATTTGTGAGTGTTCAGGGCAAACCTGCAAAGTTTGAACTTTTGTGTAGCTTAAATGCGCCCCAGGCGCATTTCGGGGGCGCCTCGGGCGCACTCTCAACAATGCAAAAATATCAAACTTTGCAAGCTTGCCCCAGTTACATCCGAACTCCGATTTGCGCGTAGTTTGAAGCATTAGAAAGCTTGTTCATTTTACTTTCTAACCCAAGTGGTTTTGGATTAAAATTATTTTTACATCAAAAGACATGACCATTTTACCCGTAGTGGGTCAAAAAATAGCTCATTTCTAGAAAGCGCCTGTATATCCCTCATTTTAAATTGCATCAAGATTCATTGGATATCAACAAATAGAGTTTTTAAAATAGTAAAAGATGATAATAATGAAATAATAAACTTTGTTTTATGAAAATTTGGTCGAAAGCATACCGATGTAATGATCATCAGAGTCACGATAGCTAAAATATATTTTCGTGCTCATCTACACATTCTAAGTTCCATTCAACTTCCACATCCCTAACTCTGCGAAACACTTCAGCATTGAACAAAGTATGTACCTAAGAACAGGGGATTTGAGTGTCGAATAAAAACTTAATTGGAATGTGTGTTAGCCTTTGTGGCTCTGACGATTTTTGTAGTGGTCTTCTTTCTACCTACTTTTCATAAAGCAAACAGAAATATTTTTATTGTTAGATTCTACGAAATTTTACTACTTTAAAAACTCTATGTGTTGATATATAGTGGGTCTTGATTCGATTTGAAATTATGAATATGCAAGCATTTTACTGAAATGAATTTTTTTTGTCCCGTTGAGGGTAAATTGGTAACATCATTCGATGTACAATAATTTTTGATCCATAGAACTTGGGTTAGAAAGTAAAATGAATAAACTTTCTAACAGTTCGAACCATGTACAAATCCGAATTTGGGAGTGTCCGGGACAAACTCACAAAGTTTGAACTTTTGTGTAGCTTGAATGCGCCCCAGGCGCATTTCGGGGCTCCCCGGGCACACTGCACAATACAAAAATTTCAAACTTTGCATGCTTGCCCTAGTTACTCCCGAATTCTGATTTACATGTGGTTTGAAGCGTTAAAAAACTTGTTCATTTTACATTCTCACCCAAGTGGCTTGGATTAAAAATTATTTTTACATCAAAAGACATTACCATTTTACCCTCAGTGGATCAAAATATAGCTTAAATGCGCCCTAGGCGCATTTCGGGGCTCCCCGGGCGCACTCTCCACAATACAAAAATGTCAAACTTTGCACGCTTGCCCTAGTTACACACGAACTCCGATTTGTGCGTGGTTTGAAGCGTTAGAAAGCTTGATCATTTTACTTTCTAACCCAAGTGGTTTTGGATCAAAAATTATTTTTACAACAAAAGACATGACCATTTTACCCGCAATGGGTCAAAACTTAGTTCATTTCTAGAAAGCGCCTGTATATCCCTCATTTTAAATCGCATTAAGACCCATTGTTTATCAACAAATAGAGTTTTTAAAGTAGTAAAAGATGATAAAAACAAAATATTAAACTTTATTTTATGAAAATTTGGTCGAAAGCATACCGATGTAATGATCATTAGAGCCACAATAGCTAAAATGTGTTTTCACGCTCATCTACAAATTCTAAGTTCCATTCAACTTCCACATCCCTAACTGTTTGAAAAACTTTAGCATTGAACAAAGTACGTACCTATGAACTGGGGATTTGAGTGTCGAATAAAAACTTAATTAGAATATGTCTTAGCCTCAGTGGCTCTGACGATTTTTGTAGTGGTCTTCTTTCTACCAACTTTTCATAAAGCAAACATAAATATTTTTTTTGTTAGATTCTACGATCTTTCACTACTTTAAAAACTCTATGTGTTGATATAGAATGAGTCTTGATTCGATTTGAAATGAGGGATCTTCAAGAATTTTACCGAAAGGAATTTTTTTTGACCCACTGAAGCTAAATTGGTAACATCTTTTGACGCACCGATGATTTTTTTATCCATTGAACATGGGTTAGAAAGGAAAATGAATAAGCTTTCTAACGGTTCAAACCACGTGTAAATTTGAATTTTGGAGTGTCCGGGGCAAACCAACGAGATTCGAACTTTTGGGTAACTTAAATGCGCCCCAGGCGCTTGCTCATGCGCCCCAGGCGCATTTGAGCCCGGCGCACTCCCCATATAAAAAAATGTCAAACTTTGCTAGCTTGCCCCAGTTGCGCCCGAACCCCAATTCCCGCGTGCTTTGAAGCTTAAGAAAGCTTGTTGATTTTACTTTCTAACCCAAGTGGTTTGGATCAAAAAATAATTTTACGTCAAAAGATATGACCGTTTTACCCTCTGTGGGTAAAAAAAAAAAGGCTCATTTCTTGAAAGCGCATGTATATCCCTCATTTTAAATCGTATCAACACCTATTGTCTATCAAAAAAATTGAGTTTTGAAAATTGTAGGAGATGAAAAAAATGAAAAAAGAAATAGTAAAATTTATTTTTTGAAAAGTTGGTCAAAAGCAAACCATTGTAATGATCATCAGAGACACAATAGCTAAAATACGTTTTTGCGCTCATCTAAAAATTCTTAGTTCCAATCAACTTCCACATCCCTATCTCTTTGAAGCACTTTAGAATTGAACATAGTACTTATGCAAGAACTAGGGATTTAAGTGTCGAATAAAGTCTTAAATAGAACATGTAATAGACTCTGTGGCTCTGACGATTTTCGCATTGGCCTTCTTTCTACCTACTTTTCATCAAGCAAACATAAACATTTTTATTGTTAGATTCCATGATCTTTTACTACTTTAAAAACTCTATGTTTTGATATATAATGAGTCTTGATTCGATTTGAAATGAGGGATCTGCATGAATTTTATCGAAATGAATTTTTTTTGACCCACTGAAGCTAAATTGGTAACATCTTTTGATGTACAATGACTTTTTATCCATAGAACATGGGTTAGAAAGGAAAATGAATAAGCTTTCTAAAGGTTCAAACCACGTGCAAATCCGAATTTTGGATTTTCCGCGGCAAACCAGCGAGTTTCGAACTTTTGGGTAAATTAAATGCGCCCAGGCGCATTTCAGTGCGCCCCCGGCGCACTCCCCACATAAAAATATGACAAAACTTTGCTAGTTTGCCCCAGTTGCACCCGAACCCCAATTCGCGCGTGCTATGAAGCTTAAGAAAGCTTGTTGATTTTACTTTCTAACCCAAGTGGCTTGGATCAAAAAATATTTTTACAAAAAAGGATATAAATATTTTACCCTCGCAGGGTCAAAAAGAAGGCTCATTTCTAGAAAGCGCCTGTATCTCCCTCATTTTAAATCGTATCTACACCTATTGTCCATAAATAAATCGAGTTTTCAAAATAGTAGAAGATGATCAAAAGCGAAAAACAAAATAATAAACTTTATTTTTTGAAAAGTTGGTCTAAAACATACCGTTGTAATGATCATCATAGGCACAATAGCTAAAATACGTTTTCGTGCTCATCTAAAAATTCTTCGTTCCATTCAACTTCCACATCCATATCTCTTTGAAACACTTCAGCGTTGAACAAAGTACGTATCCAAGAACTGGGGATTTGAGTGTCAAATAAAGTCTTACATGGAACATGTCATAGGCTCTGTGGCTCTGATGATTTTATTACTGGCCTTCTTTCTACCGACTTTTCATGAAGCAAACACAAATATTTTTATTGCTAGATTCTACGATCTTTTACTACTTTAAAAACCTATGTGTAGATATATAATGAGTCTTGATTCCATTTGAAATGAGGGATCTGCAATAATTTTACCGAAATGAATTTTTTTTCGACCCATTGAAGGTAAATTGGCAACATCTTTCGACGTACCAATGATTTTTGATCCATAGAACATGGGCTAGAAAGGGAAACGAATAAGCTTTCTATCGGTTCAAACCGTGTGCAAATCAGAATTTTGGAGAGTCTGGGGCAAACCAGCAAGGTTCGAACTGTTGGGTAGCTAAAATGCGTCCCAGGTGCTAGCTCATGCGCCCCAGGCGCATTACAGTGCGCCCCCGGCGCACTCTCGACATAAAAAAATATCAAACTGTGCTTGCTTCCCCCAGTTGCACCCGAACCCCAATTCGCGCGTGTTTTAAAGCGTAAAAAGGTTGTTGATTTTACTTTCTAACCCAAGTGGTTTGGATCAAAAAATATTTTTACAAAAAAGGATACAAATATTTTACCCTCGATGGGTCAAAAAAAAGGCTCATTTCTAGAGAGCGCCAGTATATCCCTCATTTTAAATCGAATCAACACCTATTGTCCATAAACAAATAGAGTTTTCAAAATAGTAGGAGATGATCAAAAGCGAAAAACAAAATAATAAACTATATTTTTTTGAAAAGTTTGTCTAAAACATACCATTGTAATGATCATCAGAGGCACAATAGCTAAAATATGTTTTCGCGATCATCTAAATATTCTTAGTTCCATTCAACTTCCACATCCCAATCTCTTCGAAACACTTCAGCATTGAACAAACTACGTATCCAGTAACTGAGGATTTGAGTGTTGAATAAAGTCTTAAATAGAACATGTCATAGGCTCTGTGGCTCTGACGATTTTCGTACAGGCCTTCTTTCTACCTACTTTTCATCAAGCAAACATAAATATTTTTGTTGTTAGATTCTACGATCTTTTCCTACTTTAAAAACTCTATGTGTTGATATATAATGACTCTTGATTCGATTTGAAATGAAGGATCCGCAAGCATTTTACCGAAATGAATTTTTTTTGACCCATTGAAGGTAAATTGGTAACATTTTTTGACGTACCAATGATTTTTGATCCATAGAACATGGGTTAGAAAGGAAAACGGAAAAATTTTCTAACAGTTCAAACCACGTGCAAATCCTAATTTTGGCGTGTCCGGGGCAAACCAGCAAGGTTCGAACTTTTGGGTAGCTTTAATGCGCCCTAGGCGCATTACAGTGCGCCCTCGGCGCACTCTCCAAAAAAAAAAATGGCAAACTTTGCTAGATTGCCCCAGTTGCACCCGAACCCCGATTCGCGCGTGATTTGAAGAGTAAGAAAGTTTATTGATTTTACTTTCTAACCCAAGTGGTTTAGATCATAAAATATTTTTACATAAAAAGATATAACCATTTTACCCTCGGTGGGTCAAAAAAAGACTCATTTCTAGAAAGCGCCTATATATCCCTCATTTTAAATCGTATCAACACCAATTCTCCATAAACAAATCGAGTTTTCAAAATAGTAGGAGATGACAAAAAGCGAAAAACAAAATAATAAACATTATTTTTTGAAAAGTTGGTCGAAAACATACCGTTGTAATGATCATCAGAGGCACAATAGCTAAAATACGTTTTCGCGCTCATCTAAATACTCTTAGTTCCATTCAACTTCCACATCCCTATCTCTTTGAAACACTTCAGCAATGAACAAAGTACGTATCCAATAACTGGGGATTTGAATGTCAAATAAAGTCTTAAATATAACATGTCACTGCCTCTGTGGTTCTGACGATTTTCGTATTGGCCTTCTATCTACCTACTTTTCATCAAGCAAAGATACATATTTTTATTGTTAGTTCTACGATCTTTTACTAGTTTAAAAACTCTATGTGTTGATATATAAAGAGTCTTGATTCAATTTGAAATGAGAGACCTGCAATCATTTTACCGAAATGAATTTTATTTTACCCACAGAAGGTAAATTGGTAACATCTTTCGAAGTACCAATGATTTTTGATCCATGGAACCTGGGTTAGAAAGAAAAATGAATAAGCTTTCTAACGGCTCAAACCATGTGCAAATTCGAATTTTGTAGTGTTTGGGGCAAACCCGCAAGGTTCGAACTTTTGGGTAGCTTAAATGCGCCCCAGGCGCTAGCTCATGCGCCCCAGGCGCACTCTACACATAAAAAAATGCCAAACTTTGCTTGCTTCTCACAGTTGCACCCGAACCCCGATTCGCGCGTGTTTTGAAGCGTAAGAAAGCTTGTCGATTTTACTTTCTAACCCAAGTGGCTTTGATCAAAAAATATTTTTACGAAAATGGATATAAATATGTTACCCTCGCTGGGTCAAAAAAAGGCTCATTTCTTGAAAGCGCCTGTATATCCCTCATTTTAAATCGTATCAACACCTATTGGCCATAAACAAATCGAGTTTTGAAAATAGTAGGAGATGATCAAAAGCAAAAAACAAAATAATAAACTTTATTTTTTGAAAAGTTGGTCTAAAACATACCGTTGTAATGATCATCAACGGCACAATAGCTAAAATACGTTTTCGCGCTCATCTAAATATTCTTAGTTCCATTCATCTTCCACATCCCTATCTCTTCGAAACAGTTCAGCATTGAACAAACTAGGTATCCAATAACTGGGGATT
>BPLS01019620.1:0-13319 GCA_019656275.1 Rhododendron kiyosumense
ATTACAACGATCAACTTCTCTTGTGATGATACATTTGCCTTTTTTTTCAATCATTAATGATACATATGCTGCCTTCTATCATCATAGTAGCAGCCAATTTCATGTTAGAAAATTGAGCCTGAGAGGATTGCATACATGCATGCAGGTCTGCCACCCCACACGCCAAAGGCTCAAACATCACGAGAGAATCAAGGAGCCCAAAATAGCACCGAAGGCCCAGCACACGTTGTTTGGAACTCATACTCACTCGAAAGACCAAGCCTTGTATAAGAGCCACTAATTTTTCTTTCAGAGCGACGTGGGGCTTTAACGTCACACGCATTCGAACATTTCATTCTATTTTAACCAATTGAGGGAGATCACCCTTACTGCATATGACATATATAATTGATCATCTAGTGGTGTACCTAGTCTCCAATGAATTTCTGCACATCTTCTTCTGTGAGAGAACTGGTGGGAGAGCGGATTATATTCACAACGGGGACCTCACCAGCTTTGGAGCTAATAAACACAATATCTAGGTGATTTTAACAAACAAAAAACAACTAAAAGGTGAAAGATAAAAGTTTCTCAATACGTTAACCTCAAGCATGTATCAAAATGTAATTTAACAACACCTTAGATCTGAAAGTTATCTATGATTGAGTTGGAACTAATTTTAGTTGTAATTTTCTCCTCCATAAATATAACTAAAACATTAGCAAGAAACTCATCGTTCATCCGAAGTATGTGCTCTGACAATATTCATAGTTGAAAATGTCTTTTTTGATCCACTATTTTTTATTCGATGGGGGCCACCATGTATAATTTTGTTATTTAGATAAAAAAATACTTAGATGATTATGAAAATTCAGAGGCCACGCCTTCATAAACCCACCTGTACTTCCGTCTTTTCTCACTACCATGAAGTTTTCAAGTAGGGTAAATTATTAAATACACAGCACATCATAAAAGAAAAAACCCACTCAAGATGGGAATTAAGCATTGATGAGTCATACTACCTAATTACTGTGGACCCAGGGCGTGCTGTGCAATTTTAACCTTCTAAAAGTATTTTGGATAGTCTAGATTTTAAAAAACTTTTTCAGAGAAGAGTTACTCTTTCCCAGAAAAGTTTTTTTAAAATCTGGACCATTAATTATCAAGATAGACGGTCCGGCCGAATGATGCACACCACAGTCCCCGCTCCCAATTACAGTAGGTCCTTCTGCAAATTAGAGAGAGACCATAAAAGATATTTGATACCACTAGAAAAGAAAACTACCAATGCCGAATGAAGCATAAGTTGTAGAAAAAATAAGTTTCTTGAAAGCCGTTGCACTTGATGAGCTCTTTAAGTCTGTCAATTATAAATGAGAATAAATTCTTTACACAGTCTGTGTAAACATTTGTTTCCTCCAAGTCAATTGTATTACGCCACGTTGTCATGTTTTATTAATTGGGACCACTATTTTAATACGTGTCGCAATGCAATTGATTTGAAGGAAACAAATGTTTATACCGACGGTGTAAATAATTTATTCTTCTCATTATAAATAGGTTTCCATCCTCATCAAAATATCCAAGATCTCTTGCGTAGACCCATTTCTGTTCATCTATAGTAAAAGTTTTGGTGGCCTCTAGATTGTTGAAATAACCTGTAAAATTAGAGTTTAAGAATTGACTTTTCTTGAACGTACACGCAAGCAAATGCATTGAGCGTACTTGCAAGCGGCAGTTGCAAGGAATTGGAAGAAATTAAATGTAACCCTTGGCAAAACACCATCACCATATTTTGGCCTTGTATTGTTCCTTCTTGACATACATCGTAAAACTCATTACGGATCTGAATATCCGATCAAAATTGACGCCTCTTTTAATATATTAAAAAATTTCAATATCTGTTTTGTCTACTTCTTCATTGAAAGATAGAGATACTTGAATTCTTATTAAGAGCACATTAATTACCAAACTGCAAAACTTAGCAACGCTTTACCTTGCATCATGTTAGCTCTCTGAACCCATATTTCACCCAGCTGTTTAGGAGGAAGAGGCTTCAGAGTATCTACGTCAACTATTTGACTTTCTACTCCGGGAACAAGAAGTCCTACTAAACTAGACTGTCGAGTACCTAACCTTGAATTCTCAATTGAGACAATCCCACAACTTTCTGTCATACTAAGGCCCTAAAATCAAGAGTTCTTTTGACATTAGAAAGCACAATTGACAATCCCAATCCGCTCACAAAAAATCACATGAGCAAGTAGTAAAGTCATTCACAACAACCAATCAATGCAATTTTCCAAATTCCAAATATGCAGGAGTACCTTTTTTTTTTTTCCCGGAAACAGGGAATGTTTTATTGCGAACTTCATAGTGGGCCAAGGGCCCTAAAATCTTCAAGTGCTAGGTCAAAGAGCGATTGTGGGGTAGTTGCCCTCCAGTATGCCTTCCTAGCATCTAATATCGCATTTTTTGCCTTCAAAATGGGCAACCCTATTATAATTACGTTTAACGTGAATTAATTAAAAAAAACCAAGACGAGATCTTGAATTCTTGATTGTATTCAAATTCAAAATATGACCACCGCTTTTTACTGAAGTTAAATAACAAGAAAAACATTCATTGGTATCGTTATGAGCATTGTTTTCTCATAACAGACTTATAGTTCAAGCTGCGAGAATAATTTAAGCAATGATAATGACAGACGGTGAAATGGAATGATTTTAAAAACTAGTAGATAAATCTAAGTTCTTTCACTCACGTACGCAATTTTGTGTTGGATACGAATTATAAGAAAAAAACATGCTGCATACCTGACTCAAATCTCATTTTCAAATTAATATCCAATATCTATATATTCTATGTATAAAGGGTGAACACCACTTGGTATGGACTTCCCATGAGGCTGGCTCACATTTTTTATTTCCTTAAAAATCCCTAACAGTTACTCAGATCTACTGATCCACATATTCTAAATTCAATTCCAACATTCAAAAAGGGTAAAAATGGAATATCAAAAGCCTAAAGCAGTTACCCGCATCCCCACAAACGGTTTCGATTGATCATTTGATCCATGCTTTAGTTGGATGATCCTTCCAAAGACATAAGATTTTCAAATTTCTACTTTTCATTCTTGGGTCAAATCTGAAGAGTGTTGCAATTGTATTTTTGTTTCAACTTCGATCTTAGTATCTGCCTATTAACTGAAATAATTAATTGCATATTTTCTTCTTCACCACTTTCACACGCATTGCGTGGACCTCAAGCGCTTGTACATACTGTTAATGGAGACCTAGAACAAGGTTTATCATGTAGAGTCATTCATAAGCACCACATTAAACTAGGCTTGTAAACGGATCGGATTCGAACTGATAAAAAATTCTGATAACTCCAATCTAATAATTTGAATCCAATACAATAAAATCTGAAGAAAATTGATTTTCACACTCCTCCTTAGTCTAAGTGCACTCTTTTTTCTTTTTTTTTCTTTTTGTAGTGATGTGAAATTACATGATTTTTCGGTTCATGTGTGAAGGAAAAATTGTATGAAGGATAATTTTGTAATTCTACATGAATGAAGATAAAAAATGGAGTGCAATTAGACAAAAAGAGAGTGTGAAAATTAATTTACAAATCCTAATTCGACATTTAAATGTACAAATAATAGGTCTTGAGATTGATGATTCCAAAATGAGTACTCTATGGGGCTTAGACTACAATATCATTAGTACATATTAATATAATTCGTATCGGATTCAGTTTTTCGAATCAGATATCTGAAATTTTAGATTCGGATCAGATTTGAACAATTTTGGCTTTAGAGTCCTTGTTGGATACGGACCAAATACAGTCCATTTGCATGCCTACATTAAACATTCTTATCTTCTCATATTCAACACTGCCAATAGTATTCATCTTCGAACAAAAAGAACCTGAATAACCACAGCCTGAGGGAAATTCTTCGCACATTCTTCCATCGAATCCTTCCCCAAAGACGCTGCAACGGACACGATTTGCCTCACCGACGACACATCGTACTTCCTCACCACACTATTCTTAGCCAGAGCCAGCGCAATTGGAGCCACTACCCATAAATGTGTCACTTTATACTTCTCCACAGCCCTCAAAAACATCTCCAAATCGAATTTCGCCATCGACACAATCCCATCCCCCCTCTGCAGCCGGGCATACATAATCACAGCAAGTCCGAAAACATGAAACATAGGCAACACGCATAAGAACAAGAGGTTCATCTCCCCCGCCATTTCTTGATCAGCAGTAACCATTAAAGCCGATGCCACAAAGTTCCTATGGGTCAAAACTACCCCTTTACTTAACCCTGTCGTGCCCGAAGAATACAACAGAGCAGCGATAGCGCTCGATTTAATTTCAGCCACAGGAAGTAAATTCGACACCGACCCAGAATCCTTAACCAAATCAATTAACCATGAAACCTTCGAATTCGAGTTAATACCAATCAAGTTAGAATTTTTCTCACTACCGATCATAACATAATTCAACCCAAAACCTTTAACCTTATCCCATAACACGGGAACGGTAATAATAACCTTTGGTTTACAGTCATTGACTTGTTTTGCAATCTCCGACACCATAGACGCAGGGTTTACAGTGGTGGCAATAGCTCCTATTGCAATGATTGCAAAGAAACAGATAGGGAACTGGATTGAATTGGGGGAGAAGATGAGGACAACGTCGTTTTTCTTGATACCCAGTTGGTGGAGGAAGGCGTGGGAGAGTTTCGCGACGGTGGATTTGAATTGGTAGAAGGTGAGGGTTTGGCCGGAGTCGGCATCGATGAGGGCGGGTCTATCGGCGTAAGATGAGGAGTTCCGGAAGGGGAATGAGACCATTGAGAGGCTTGGGTCTTTGGGTAAGAGCAGAGGAGAGCGAGGTGATCTGTATATTCCATCTCGGCCATAACAAGATAACAACAGCAGACAATGTTTGCTTCTTCTTTTTTGAAGGAGCGTGTGCCGTGTTCGCACATGGGAGCACCGGAATGAGATCATTGAGGAGAGGTTGGGTAAGGGCAGAGGAGGGTGAAGTGATCTGTAAATGCCATCCAGCCCTTAACAAGATTTCTCCATTTGGGCTCGTTGTAGTTCTTGATTTTGGAAAGGAAACAACAACAGAGTATGTCTGTTATCTTTTTTTTGTAGGTGGGTGTGCCGGAGAAGATGCTGGAGGAAGGACGACTTTTTTGCTGATATTACTCTGCTAGAGAAGCAGAGCTGAATTTTCCGAGGGAATATTGATATGACGTTTGTTATTCCCCAATGATTTTTCAATGATGAACCATTGATGTTAGCAAAAAAATACGTAAATTGTTTGAGCCATCGTTTGCTGATAATATAACAGAGAGATGAGAGCAATGATTGAAGAGAGAGAAAAAATGTAGAGAAAAAGAGTGAGAAATGAGAGTAATAATAGAAAAGTAAAGGACAACTAAAGGGCAAAAATCGTTTGTCATTTATTTTGTCCCCCCGTCATACTTCATTCTTTTTCATGTTTGAGCCATTGTTTGCGGATACCCCATATATCACACATTCACAGGCATAAATTCAAGACAACTAAAGGGCAAATTATCAGTCACGAACTTCAATAAAAGTTTACTGGAGAGTTATAGTACAATCTTATACACCAATCTTTGAACAAAACAGGTGAAACTTGAATTTTTAAAGACCATGGGGATCCCAACAAGCAACCACAGCATACAGTTGAACAATGTTCTTTGTTTCAGACATTATTGAAGGATTTCATTACTTGGACTGAACTTCCTCAATGAGCACTCTTCTAAGAATTTTCCCTGCAGCATTTTTAGGAACACTGTCCACGAATTTTACTCGACGCAGTCTTTTAAAAGATGCAACCTGTAGAAGACGAAGAAGAAGAACAACAAATAAACTTACTCTACACATTTTTAAAATGTTTAGTTGAGAAAGGTAAATGATGAATAATAGTAGCCAACATAGAGGCCAAAATATTCAGCCTTCAATTCTCCCAGGTCCATGTTATATATCATACTCTAAGAAACAATATTGAGAACTTGAATCCCATCTTTATGTGTACTTAAAAGGCCTAGCCGGGACCTTTTCAATCAAAGAGCAACTTGTATTATTTTGCCAAACACATGCAACCTACTATTTTGCAATCATTACAACATCAACTTCTCTTTTGATGATGATACATTTCCTTTTTTTTTAATCATTAGTGATACATATGCTCTCTTCTCTCATCATAGTAGCAACCAATTTCATGTTAGGAAATTGAGCCTGAGAGGTTTGCATACATGCAGCAGGTCTGCCAACCCACACGCTAAAGGCTCAAACCTCACGAGAGAATCAAGGAGCCCAAAATAGCACCAAAGGCCCAGCACACATTGCTTGGAACTCATACCCACTCGAAAGACTAAACCTTGTATTAGAGCCACCAATTTTTCTTTCCGAGGAATGTGGGCTTTAACTTCACACATATTCCAACATTTCATTCTTTTTTAACCAATTGAGGAAGATCACCAAATTGTCAAGTTTTCGTGAATTACTCCTACCAAAGGAATTTTGTCACCAATAGGTATCTCTCTCTAGCGAGAGAACCTTAAAAACCAGAAGGTTGTTCGGGGGGGGGTTGGTTTCTCCCTGGGTTTTCTTGGCTCCGTTCTTGGTGCGGTTCAGGTGTTGCTGGGCGACAACCTGGTCCCCAGCTGGTGGTGGGTGTAACTAGTTTGGATCGTCTCCTCCTTGGCTTCCCAAATTGCATTTGGGCTATTCTACCATGGTTTGAGCTGAGGTTCCTATTGGATCCTTTACTACTTAGTCATGGACGGGATTCTTTATGCAGCCGACACCTAGTATAGGTTTGTCTTTGTAGGGTGTCCTAGAGCCATGGATGTTGTTTTCGCAATGGCTCCTTTCTTAAATTCAATAGTTTTGGTTCACTCCTATTATTGTAATGTAAGTTTTTGTCTTTGGATATTGAAATGAGTTGCTTGACTGTTCTTAAAAAAAAGAAAAGAAAAGAAATCTCTCTAGTCATCACCACTTGACTTGGGCATGTGATCTACTGCATATGACATATTGATCATCTAGTGGTGTAACCCCACCTGGTCTGCAATGAATTTATGCACATCTTCTTCTGTAAGAGAACTGGTGGGAGAGCGGATAACATTCGCAACTGGGACCTCACCAGCTTGAGCATTGGGCAACCTAAAAGGAAGAAGTATCAAATTAAAAAGTTACATTTTTATGAGTTAAGTGTTTTAAAGTTGTAGAAATTTTGCATGTTTGCTTACGTACGGAAAGACGACAGCATCAAGTATTTCTGGGTGAGAAACGAGCAACCCTTCAAGTTCTGCTGGTGCAATCTAGCAATAATAAAGTGAACATAAAAACATGATGAACTACAAGAGGATTCGAGTGCAACACCATGATCATTTAATTTTACGAGTAGCCAAACAAAATGCGAATGACTAATCATCAGAATACAACGAAAAAACAACAAATATTGCTACAACCACACACAAATACACAAACACTTACACACATTCACTCACAATAGGCCTCCTGTGTGTGGAACCCACCTCTATTGTGAGTGTGTGTAAGTGTTTAGGTGTGATTTTATAATTTAATTTTGATGAAAAAATGTCCCTCCAATCGCAACATTCCTTTCCATCTTAGAAAAAGAAAAATGGCATATATATGAAGGAACCAAAGGTAATAAAATATAAACATAACTACGCAATGCAATGCATGTGTTTTTTTTTTTTTGGCCAATCAATAGGATGTTGGTAGAGTTAGGTTACTACGGGCTCCGGGAGGCCAACGTCATTCTATCAATTTGAGCCCGCTTGAGCTTCAACTCTAGCTCGCAATGCCTGTCCTATGGGTTGAACTGGTAGTACTTGCAATTTCATTCCAGCTAATGAGTATAACCCAATCTGATGCTTGCATACGTAAAGAAAAGCAATACTACTTTTAAGAAAAAAGAAACACGGACAAACAAGCAAAAAAAAGGCTCAGTACCAGGATTTTTTAGGGCCGGCCATATCATGAACAAAATTAAAAATTCCGATGTTCCAAAATATAAAATATTGAAATGACCAAATAAAACCCAATACTCAATAAATACGGGATACAAATAAATATGTGATTTGTCTATAAAATTGTCAACCATAGGGAATGGCTTTTTGAAGCTAACAAACACAATATTTAGGTGATTTTAACAAACCTAAAACAATTAAAACGTGAAAAAATAAAAGTTTCTCAATACGTTATACCTCAAGCATGTATCAAAATACCACCTTAGATCCGAAAGTCAATTGTGATTGAGTTAGAACTAATTTTTGCGGTAATTTTTTTCTCAATAAATATAACTAAAACATTAGTGAGAAACTCATTGTCCATCCGAAATATGTGTTCTGACAATATTCATAGTTGAAAATGTCTTTTTTTATAGGGAAAATTTCACTCAGACCCCCTGAGGTATCTGACAATAACAGAAAGTACCCCTCAGTTTTCAAAAATGACAGAAACCTCCCTTATTTTAGAATTTGGGTTTCATTCCGTTAGTTAAATGGACGGAAAACGTACGGAAATGTACGGAAAATGAAATCATTAATTTTATTTAGTTCTAGAGCTATCTTAGGGCTCTTATTGAAAGTCCTAGAGCAAAAAATTAATTATGACCATATAGGATAAAATGATCAGAAAAATAAGATCTTCGCACCAATTCAAACGGATTAAAAATTGGAGCACTTAAGTATCTTCTTTTCATTTGGTTCTATGACTCTCTCAAGGCTCTTATTGAAAGCCTTTGGGCCAAACCATTTAGGATAAAATGATAAAAAAATGAAAATCTTCGCACCGATTCAAATGAATTAAAAATTGGAGCACTTAAGTACCTGCTCTTCATTTGGTTCTATGATTTTCTTAAAGCTCTCATTGAAAATCCTAAAGCGAAAAATTAATTATGACCCTTTAGGATAAAATAATCAGAAAAATACGATTTTCGCACCAATTCAAACGGATTGAAAATTTGAGCACTTAAGTATCTCCTCTTCGTTTAGTTTTACGGCTATCTTAGGGCTCTCATTGAAAATCTTAAAACCAAAAATTAATTATTGCACTTTAAGATAAAATAATCAAAAAAATAAGATCTTTGCACCGATTCAAATAGATTGAAAATTGGAACACTTAAGTATTTGCTCTTTATTGAAAGCTCTAAAATCAAGTGAAAAACAAAATTTTTAAATGCTCCAAATTTTAATTCGTTTGAATCGGTGTGAAGATTTTATTTTTTTAATCATTTTATCCTAAATGATCATAATTAATTTTTAACTCTAGGACTTTTAATGAGAGCCCTAAGATAGGTGTAGAACTAAATAAAATTGAAAATTTCATTTTCCGTACATTTTCCGTCAATTTAACTAACGGAACGAAACCCAAATTGTAAAATAAGGGAGGTTTCTGTCATTTTTGAAAATTGAGGGATACTTTCTGTTATTGTCAGATACCTCAGGGATCTGAGTGAAATTTGCCCTTTTTTATACATAAACAAAAAAATAATTAGATAATTGTGAAAATTCGGAATCACAGGGAGGCCGTGGCCCCCATAAGCCCATTTGTGCTTCGGTCTTTGTTCACTACACCTTGAAGTTTTTACTTTGGGTAAATTATTAAATATACAGCACGTCATATATAAAAGAACAATCCCACTCAAGATGGGAAGCACTGATCAGCCATGCTACTTAATTACTGTAGATCCTTCTGCAAATTAGAAGAGGACGATAAATGATACCACTAGAAAAGAAAACTACCAAGGCCGAATGATGTGTAAGTTGTAGTAAAAAAAAAACGTTACCTGAAAGCCATTGCACTTGATGAGCTCTTTAAGTCGGTCAATGATAAATAGTTGTCCTTCCTCATCGAAATACCCAAGATCACCTGTGTGGATCCAACCCTGCTCATCTATGGTAAGTTTGGTGGCCTCTGCATTGTTGAAATAACCTAGAAAATTGCAGTTTAAGAAATAACATTTCTTGAATGTAAACGCAAGCAAATGCATTGAGCGTACTAGCAAAACAGCAGTTGCAAGGAATTGGAGGAAATTAAATGTAACCGTTGGCAAAACACCATCAGCAATTCAGCATATATTTTGGTCCGGTATTGTTCCTTCTTGACTATGTGGAATTTATTGATACGAGATAAACATACAACCAAAGAAGGTTTAACTATCCCAAGCAGAGACAATAACCAGGAGACCTAGATTCGCAAGCTTATGACTCCAGAACCTCACAAACCAAGACGATCCCTTGATCATTAGCCAGCTTTTGACAACCGGATCCCAAATTGACGCCTCTTTCAAGATCTAAATATCCGCTCAAAATTGACGCCTCTTTCAAGATATTAAATTTCAATATCTATTTTGTCTACTTCTTCATAGAAAGTTAGAGGTATTTGAATTCTGATTAAGAGCACATTAATTTCCAAACTGCAAAACTTAGCAATAGTTTACCTTGCATCATGTTAGGCCCCCGAACCAATATTTCACCCAGTTGTTTAGGAGGAAGAGGCTTCAGAGTATCTACGCCAACTATTTGACTTTCCACTCCTGGCACAAGGAGTCCTGCTGAACCAGAATATCGAGTACCTAACCTTGGATTCTCAATTGAGACAATTCCACAAGTTTCTGTCATACCATAGCCCTAAAATCAAGAGTTTTTTCGACATTAGGGCACAATTGACAATCCCAATCTGCTCAAAAAAATCGCATGAGCAAGTAGTAAAGTCATTCATGAGTTATGACAACCAATCAAAGCAATATTCCAAAATTCAAAATAAATTTTTTTTGAACAGCGAAGGAAAAATTTTATTGATAAGAAAAAAATATTATAAAGCAAACTCAAGTTGACAAGAAACCAACGGAAAAAGCACCCAATGGGCCTAGCTCAGAACACCTAACAGGTCTGAAAAAGTATAAATATATCAATAAAGTCCACAACAAACCCATTACCCAAATATAACATATAAGCCCAAAGACCAAAACCCTAGCCCAAAAACTAAAAGGCATAACCCATAGACAATATAGGCCTAGCCAGAGATCAACCCAGAGACAATATGGGTCAGCCTAAACAACAACTCTACTCACCACCAACCCCAGCCACCTGGAGTGAGGCAGACCGCTGCCACCACCGTCTTCGGGCCCGGGGAACAAGCCCCTGTTGCTACCCCGAAGAACGGCCCGACCACCCCACAACAGGCCGCCCCACCGCAAGTCACCCACAGCCTCCATCACCACCCGTCACCAACAACGAGCCACCACCACCAAACGGCCCAACCACCCCACCACAACCAACCACCACCCACCTCAGAACCACTGCCCGATCCACACCACAGCAGCCCCACTCCCACTCCCACAACCTCAAGCCTCCATCTTCAAAACCTGCAAAAAAAAAAAAAAAAACCCCTAGCCCCAACAATCCCCATAACAGCCGCCACCATCCCACTGCCGATCACCACCAAGAAGAGAAACCTCCACCAGAAAACCCACCTAGGCCGATGAAAAAGAACCACACCGATTCCAGCACAACGTCCCTCGCGAAGTTCGGCGCACCAAAATCACCGAAAGAAAGCACCAAATGCAGCCACACACTACATCTGCATCAACGACCTCCATCTGTTGCTAAAACCCCACGCCGTTAGGCTGATCCGAGATAGCCAGGGGTAAAACAAACGGGGTCAAAGCAAGATCATCTCCAAAACCCCCATGCACACCACCCTCGGTAGAAACCGGTGGGTGGAGCGGAGATACCCGAAAGGAAATGAGAGCCAAAGCGGTGAAAATGGTGGTAGAATGACGACGATGAAGGAGACAGAAGGGAGAGAGGGAGAAAGAAAAGGGAAATGGAAGAGAGAAAGGCCCGGGGAGGAGGGAAGAAGATGCACCTCCCCCCAAGCGGCGACGGCCAAAGCTAGGGTTAGAATAGAGAGAGAAAGAGGCGCACTAGAGAGAGAAAGATAGGTGATAGTGTCACGTCCAAAAATTCAAAATATGGTCACCGCTTTTTACAGAAGTTAAATAACAAGAAAAACAGTCATTGGTATCTTTATGAGCATTGTTTTCTTGTAACGGACTTATAGCTCAAGCTGCGAGAATAATTTAAGTAATGACAACTACAGATGCGGAAATGGAATGATTTTAAAACCCAGTAGATAATTTTAAGTTCTTTCACTCACATATTTAATTTTGTGTGGATATAAATTAAAACGAAAAACATGATGCATAGATACCCGGCTTAAATCTCGTTTTCAAATTTATATCTAGTATACAACTATTCTATTTATAAAGGGAGAGAAACTTTTGGTATGGACTCAAAAGTGAGGTTGACTCACGCTTTGGATTCTCAAAAATACCCATAACTTATAACTACTCACAATGTTGGGATTAACTCGATCCCACCTGCAACGGAAACGTGCAGAAAATGTTGTTCTGTCTGCGCATTTTCCTGTTGGTTTTGTTTTAAAGGAGGTGGGAATTTATTTGTGAAAATTGCACACAGTGTGTGGCCCGACGACTAGTACTCTTAATGGAGAGCTAGAAAAAAAAAATTAATCATGTAAAGTCATTCATAAGCATCACATTCAACTAGGCCAACTGATCGGATTCGATCCGATCAAAAAATTCCGATAACTACAGTCCAATAATCCAAATCTAATCCAATAAAATCCAAATTCAATATTTAAATGTACAAATATTAGGTCTTGAGATTGAGATGATTCCAAAATAAGTACTCCATTGTGTTTATACAAAATATCATTAGTATATATTCACTTTGTCTCAAATTGTTGGTCCTTTTCTTTTATGAATGTCCCATGAATGTATATTTTAAAAGGAAACATAAAAAGTTGTACTCCCTCCGTCCCATTTTCATTGTCCATTATTTTTTTTTCACTTTTTTGTCTCTTGCTTATATCTTTCAATCTATAATATTTTTCATGATTTTGACATCTTTGTATTATAGAACAAATTGAAATCTATCAAATAAGATCCATATTGCATATTTTTGGAGATTCACATTGAAAGATATAAGCGATTGAAAACTGCACGAATATCAAAAAAGGACAATGAATTTAGGACAGAGGGAGTAGTAGCCAACATAGAGGCCAAAATATTCAACCTTCAATTCTCCCCAGTCCATGTTATTATATTCAATCAAAGAGTAATTAGAAACTACTACCTAATGTTTAGGCAAACACAACCTACTATTTTGCAATCATTACAACGATCAACTTCTCTTGTGATGATACATTTGCCTTTTTTTT
>BPLS01019621.1:0-15338 GCA_019656275.1 Rhododendron kiyosumense
ATACTTTAGACGGTAAGGGTCTTTCTAGTTTACTACTTCCTGGTTTGGGGTATAGTCTTTGAACTGAGTCTCCACCGAGCTGAAAAATCTGAATGGGTAATGAATAACATCTGTTATTGTCTTTAGCGAAAAAGTGCTTGTTTCATTATCTCTATAACTTGTTTCCTAATAAGATTTTACAAGTATTTTCAACACTACGCGCTGATCCTTATATTCGCGTTTTTGCTGTATTTAATCTTCTATTAAATCAGTTAATTATCGGGCCTAAGTTTTTAGTGTTCTAAAATTCCTTTAGGAATGAAATACTAGAAAAGAAAAGTATGACTAAAATACCCTTGCATGCTCACTTTGTTTTGTGTGTGTGTGTGTGTGTGTTTTTTAATTCACTACCATCTTGCTCACTTGTCAATGCCCTTTTTGCAACTACTTTTAACTGGAGGACAAGAAGTTGTCTGTAGATCTCGGTAAAATCTACTAGCACATGATTTGGTCCCTCCAACAACTTTCATTAAGAAAAGGGACTTTTAAGGTTACACTTTTGTTTTTTATTTTTTTATTTTATGGTCCTAAATATCAAAAGCAAACATCTGGTGGGTTTTGGTGTATTCGAAATAATAAAAAACTCTTGTAAATTCTCTCTCTCTCTCTCTCTCTCTCTCAAAATGTTCTCACAAATCTCTTCAACAAAATTCCCTGTATATTCTCTGATGCAATAAAATACTCTAATATTCCTTTCTCACACATAAAATTAATCCACTCATCTGTGTCTCTGAGTGGATTTCTACCCTGGGGTTGGTTACTTAGATATAAATAAAAACATGGATGCATATCATGTCCATGTACACTCAACGTACTCTGAGTTCCACATCAAGTAGTACTCTTGTGGAGAACTAATATTGTCCAATTAGTAGCTTTACCATCTTTTGTTTGCAAAGAAAAGGAATAAAAGTAACTTCGGTCTTGTTAACCTCTGACTATCTCTATTATAAAACAGAAGGGTGTTGGAACAAGTTATTGGAACGGCTTAGATTCATTTGATCCAAAGGCTGTAGTGCATCCTCTACTTCCCGGTTAAGTACCCATGATTTTCACCTAAATTACACAACTGCCATCCCCTTCCTACCGAAATGCATAGTGCCGTAGGCACGGGCTGACACTAATATGTCAATAATTTAAGAAAGAAGATAATGTCAAAACTATTTTTGTAATTTAAGAGAGAAGATAATGTCAAAACTATTTTTGTTGGTGTCAAAACTCGAGTGCATAAATTTCTTGTACGCTGCATATGGTATAAGTCTTTTATGCACTAGAGTTTTGGCACCAACAAAAATAGTTTTGGCATTATCGTTTCCCTTAATTTAAAACAAGTTTGGATATCATATTAATGCATATCTCACAAATATTTTCACAAATATCAATACATCTTTCTCGGATATCAATACACATTTTACCTATTATCTTATAATCTTTGGACAAAGGTTAAAATAATTCAAGTAACTTTTCGTGGGAACTCAGAAGATAGGTATAATTAAAATCACAAAAAGAGAGAGGGCGAAATGCTGGAAGAGAAAAGAAAGAAAGAATGGCAAGTTTGGAGTAACATAAAATTTCTCAAGTATATAGGGTCAGTTTGGATGACGGAAATTTTGAGGAGGAATGAGGATATGGTGTCATACTTCCATAATTCCGACGTTTGGGAAAAAAATGGAAATAGGAATGTGATTCTTGATGATACATTCAATCAGGAATCACATTCCCGTATGGAGTGGGAATCTCATCTCTCTCTTACCCCATGGTAAGAGCATCCACAATGGTAATAATCAAAACCAATAACAAAATTGTGTCACGTTAGCATTTAATTATCCATTTAGTTCATAATCAAACTTAACAACCGCTACATCCATATTGGTTATTTTTGCATCCTTAACACACAAAAAACCCTCACAATATACAATGCACATTTGTCCAATCGCAAATAAGTTTTAATCACGCATCTGACCACACTAAATTATTGGTCTCGATGAGACGATTCCAATGTGGGGTGTTACTGAGTTTTGGTTATTAGTAAAAGTTGTTAAGTTTAGTTATAGAATGGGTGAAATTTGGTTATTTGCTAAAAGACTTGTAACTCTGCTTATTATAATATGGGGTGTTTTGGGCGCGGCTATTCGCAACCCTCTATTTTCTCCCATAGCCCACCACATTTCGGTAAGTGGTTGTTGAAAATCATAAATAACATTTCTGTAAATAGTTGTTGAAAATAAAATTATATTTCGGTAACTACATGTCGAAAATATGTTCAATTTTCGGTAAACAACTGCCGAACATGCATTTTGGTAAATAGTTGTTGAAATAAATATCATTTTTTGGTAACTGGATGCTGAAAATGTATCTCAATTTCGGTAACTAACTGTCAAATATAATTGAAAATTTTTAACGGGCCATGAGAGAAAATGAAGGGTTGCGAATAGCCGCGCCCGGTGTTTTTTGAGCATTGTTGTTAAATTTTCTTATTCACACTTATCTACTTATTACAATGGAGATGCTCTAATCTTAGATTCCTGACTCAATCAACAACAAAAATGAAAATATTGACTTTGATAAATTTCCAAAGTAATTGTTTCTTGAATAAGATTACTGAATTAATCCAAACATCGAAATGAAATTAATTTAGGTATTATATTCCTAGAAATTTAATTTTAATAATCATATTACTATTCCTACTCAAGAAAATTTCTATGAATTTGATTCCTAGTATTCATATTCCTATTCCTACTCAAGATTTCGGTTATCCAACCATAGTCTTAAGGTTTTTCGGATTTATTTCTTGTGCTTTTGTTTGTCCAAGTTAGAAACCAAAAATGGAAAGGAAGAAAACTATGGTCTCTCTCTCTCTCTCTCTCCAAATTCACCCTGATTTTCTAAGTAATTAAATTTCATTAAACCACACGGTTATTCACTCCATTGGTTTCTTGTTCAATCTCTTTTATGTTATTTAGTTGCATTTTGGTGTAGGCAGTATCTATTTTATGGATTTCTCTGAAATATATTAAGTTTACATATATATTAATATTCTTGGAAATTTATGAAAATATATACCAAGAGATCACAAAGAAAAAAAGCAATCAAGGAGACGAATATATAAAATGTATAAAGTGATTTCAGTTGTCTCAATAAAGTAAATAAAAAATGTGTAGAATCTACAAATTTGTGAAATTTCGCACACATATTTATAATTGCATTAGAGACGCAAATGACTGCAAAAAAAAAAAGTTTTGGTTACTTATCCCAAAAAAAATTTAATAAGTCAAACGATTAAGCGTTTTTCCCCCTGCTATAATTATTCATTGGTAAATATCCAATATCAAGATTTTAATGTGCATTTAAATTTGTTGACCAAATTACCCATTCAACTATACTTTTTTCACTTTTAGAAAAAGTGCACATTTTGGATCCTTATTCAATCTTTTTTCGCGTTTGTTAGTTTTGCGTTATTCTCTGAAATGATACTATGGCGCCATTCTCAATTTTCCCCCCCTTTTGGTTTGGTATTTTTATTCGTCTTTTTTGAATCGTTGTTAGATTCGCGTTATTTTTCTTTTGAATTAATCATTGGTCCCAACAAGAGAAGTTTATAAAGTAAAAAATTAGTATGATAAAAGAAGTTTACAAAAGACAAAAAAATATCAAACAATTTGGTATTTTTGGTCTAAAGTGCAATCTTATATCAAATAAATAAACTCAACTTCAATCCACATTTTTTGTGATAATTTATCTCATCGAGACGAATGTGACCTTGTTCAGTTAAGAATTCTAGATTTTAGTAATTATCTTATTTCTCTCTTTCACTCATTATCACTATGTTCACGCATAACTGTCATTTTTCTCTCTATCTCTTTCTTATCATTACCCATATTTCTAAGGGAAAGTCTATAATACACACCCCTTAAAAGGATGTACCATATGCACCTATTTTATGATTTATTCATAACATTTTAGCATGTTTCGTAACTTTTGTCATAGAATTCATAACTTTTCAGCAGTATGATTCATAACATTTTTATTATGATTCGTAACATTTTGGTATATTTCGTAACTTTTACACGATTCGTAACTTTATAGTAATACGATTCATAACATTTTCTTTATAATTCATAACATTTTGGGGGTGCATATGATACACACCCAAATAAGAGGTGTGTATTGTAGTCTTTCCCTATTTATAATTATTATTCTATTTATCTCTACACTTAGTATTTACAAATTCAAATTCTAAATTCTAAAACAATACAAAAGTTGAACAAATAATTAAGAAAAGTAAAAAGGACCACAAAAGATACTCCTATATATACATCTGTCCGAAAATAGTTTGGAGTGAAGGAGACGGATACACATGGGATGTCATGTAACCAAGGACATAAATAAAAAACGACATAATTAAATAATTTTGGGGGGGTGGCCCACACGGGGTGACAGAATTTAAAAAGGTTTTCTAGGTTTGATCTCGGATCCGAAAAGTAGGGGTATAGTTTTAAGTGGCTACAAATATCACTTCAAACCTTACGTTTTAATCTAATCTATGATATGATGACTCACTCAGCTTTGTGTTTTACTAGTTTTCAATTACTTTAATCATTGTCATTTAATCATGTCAATGCCTCGTCATCTTTGTGTCAATGCCGTGTCGCCTATAATTTACGTTCGGTATCATGCACGTGAAGGCACGAATTTAAAGAGAGAAAGGAATTTTTTGAGCGGAGATTTAACCACGCGAGGCTTACCAAGGAAGATTTTCTCGCCCGCAGTATTAGAGAGAGAAATCCGTGTCATGCACGTCAGTTTCATGGTTGAACATGAAAAGGTCGTATGGAAAATGATTTTCACTTTTGAGGTAATAGATACGTGTAAAAATACTCATGATCAACAATTGCTTTAATTTTGACTATGCCTTGTCGAAATTGACATGAAATCTATCTCTATCCTTGTGAAAAATGGGTGTGGCCGGCTAGGAATCATGGAAGCCTTGGAAATGAGCTGGATCCAGTAGATCATTAAAAAATGTATACTGGGAAGAGTTGTGCTGATCAAGCTATCATTTGCAGCTGAAGTACTATATTATACTCCTATGTGGGAAGAGAGAGAGAGAGAGAGAGAGAGAGAGAGAGAGAGAGAGAGAGAGAATTCTGAGGAATATCAGGGAATTATATTCCTTCCTAGATGAAAAACATGATATTATTATTATTATTATTATGCTTAATATATATACAGTATTGTGGGTAGTGTTGTAAGCAAATGGAGTCATTTGCAAACAACTCGAGGCTTGGTTCGTTACGGACTTTGTTTTGTTTTTTGTGTGTAGATAAGCTCGGATTGTATAGAGGAATCGAGCTCGAGTTCGAGTTTGTAAATACTAATTGTACTCGAGCACAACATATTCGGGCTCAATTTCGAGTTTGAAACAACTGAAGCTCAGTGAATTTTTAACGAGCTCAAATTTAATATCTTTGGTTAGAGATGCTCGCATGCAATTTTTTTTTTTCCCAAACTTTCATTTTCTAGAAGGCGTTTTGCTAGAATATAAAACTAGTGGTAGGTAGTGTAGTTTTTGGTGAGGGTGAATTAATTTAGGCACTGTAGCTTTGTAGCTAGCTGGTCTGTCTCATCTTAAGGTGTGTTTTTTGGTTGAACGTTTCGTCAAAAAACTTGATCATATATCCACTACACGCATATACTTAATTATTGCAATTAAAACTAAGCTGAACAACAAAACAAGGCAAGAGTAATCTTTAAATTTGGTAAACTTCACTCTAAAATTATCTTCAAAACCCAGAGAGAGAGAGAGAGAGAGAGAATAAAAGCATAATAAAATTGAAGTCAAAAGATGTTTTTCCATGAAAACAAAAGTGAACATGAAATTGAGTAATCTTACGAATTTTGAAAAAGTCATTATTGATATTGAATTGAGTAAATTTTTTTTACAGAAAACTTATAAAGAAAATATTTTACAAATAATGAGCGATGTAAATTAATTTTGTGGGACCCGAAATGGATCCCAAATTAAATAAATAAATCATTCATCAAAAACGGAGAGGGGTTTGCCAGATGGGGATTAGGGAGCCATGTTGGTATCTAGTCCTTCGTGCCAAAACTACACCGTTTGGACGGCCATCACCCCCTGGCCCCTGCTCACCTTCAGTGCCGGCCAGGGGTAAGTCCCACAAGCCGGCCGGTTCGGGCAACCTCCGGTAAGGGGCAACAAAAAATAAAAAAAATTTGTATGTATACAAAAAAATTAGAAATTCAGTAAAAAAATATATTTAGAGGCAACCAAGCGGAAGATTAGGTTTGGGCAACTCAAATGTCGGGGCCGACACTGCTGACCCTTGGCAGCTGGTTCCCTGATTCCCAATATACACTGCATGATTCGTCTTATACGCATTACAACTTACAAGTAGGCTCCGTTTGTTTGGACGTAAAACATTTTTGACAAAAATATTTTACATATTTTTTGGTGTTTGGTTGTTGAAATTGCCGGAAAAATAATTTTTTGAAGAAAATCTTTTACCCCTTAGGCGGTAAAATGATTTACCGGAGAAAACTCGGTAAGTGATTTTACAATGAATGTCCAGGCATTGATTCTCCCATTTAAGTGATTCCACAACCCCAAGTACTTCTCTCTCTCTCTCCCTCTCTCACACCAATTCCTTCATCTCTTCACAAGGCTTCCTATAAACATCAAGTACTCACTTTGAGGGAAAACAAATAGTTTTGAAACATATTATTCATATGCCAATCAAATACCGCAAAATAAAAGTTTAAAGTTTATTTTTTGAAAAAATATTTTACATGTTGTAAAATATTTTACATCGAAACGAACGAAGCCGTAATGTTTGTGGTGTTGTTAAAATAAAATTCAATCAACACGATTTGGGGACAATTAAATTTTTCGACTCAAATAACCCCCAACCGGACCAAGATCCTCTTCCTTGTCCAAATAATTATCAAATGCACCACCCCAAAAAGGCCATAACAGCCTCAAAATGGCTAATGTAATCTTCCCACTGTACCCAAAAAAAAAAAGGGAAAATGATAGTTAATGACGTGTTTTGATAATTAATATACGCCAAGGACATTTTATTCATTAACAAATATTCTTAGCATGTCCTTAAAAGATATTAATTATCAAAACACGTCATGGACTGCCATTTTTCCAAAAAAAGAGAGGCTAATGTAAGAATCATCGTCGGCCCACCAAATCACTATTCAAGCCTGTCCACGGACTGAGCCGAGCGGGTTATATATCTTAAATTAAAGGGAAAATGATGGCCAAAGACGTGTTTTGATAATTAATATCTGTCAAGGACATTTTGTTCATTAATAAGTGTTCTTAGCATGTTCTTGACGGATATTAATTATCAAAACACATCTTAAGCCGTCATTTTTCCTAAATTAAAGCTTAGGCCCAGCCCATAGGCTAGCAGGCTAACATTTGGGCGGGTAGAATTTCCTTGGGCTTTATCTCGGGGAGGCGGGGGGCTGCTCCCCACCTTGCTGCTGCCCGGGTTTTCCGGGCCCACTCCTGTCTCGCTCCGATGATCGGAAACGTTCACTTTGTAGAGCTCGTCGAGTAGAACAACCATGTCAAAAATCAGCTTGATTGGATATCATTAAGTGCCTGATCGGAGCCATATAACTCTTGGTCCATGGGTTACAATGGATTTGATCCAGTGTTTCGGATCCATTCTTTTTAAGATAAAAAGCCATATAACTCTCGGTCCATGGGTTACAATGGATTTGATCCAGTGTTTCGGATCCATTCTTTTTAAGATAAAAAGGTTCCGATCAGGCACTTAATGATATCCAATCAAGCTGATTTTTGACATGGTTGTTCTACTCGACGAGCTCTACAAAATGAACGTTTCCGATTATCGAAACGAGACCGGAGTGGACCCGAAAAGCCCGGGCAGCAGCAAGGGGAGCAGAAGGGGGAGCAGCCCCCCGCCTCCTTATCTCGGTGGTTTGTTTGCTGGTAGTTTTTTTTTTTGATCCGTGTTTGCTGGTAGTTCAAACCTTGGGATTTGTTTACTGGTGATTTGTGTGGCTATGTGCATGCCTAGAGCTAGAAGTCTAGAAACCTACAAAACCAACGGAAACTCACAATGACCAAACAATGGCAATTAATGAATAAATTGCTTACGTAATGGCTATTACTCTACCAGACTACTAGGTCAAAAAAGAAATGGAAAAGTAGAGCACATCCAATCAATACTTAGAAGTTTGATCTGGGTTAAGACATTTTCAATACTAAACCCATATTTTTATCCAAATATATTATTAAATAGTACTCCCTCCGTCTCATTTTCATTGTCCTTTTTTGATATTCGTGCAGTTTTCAATCGCTTATATCTTTCAATGTGAATCTCCAAAAATATGCAATATGGATCTTATTTGATAGATTTCAATTTGTTCTATAATACAAAGATGTCAAAATCATGAAAAATATTATAGATTGAAAGATATACGCAAGAGACAAAAAAGTGAAAAAGGAATAATGGATAATAAAAATGGGACGGAGGGAGTATATTTGTAATTAATGAGTGACACACTTGTAATTATTTAGAGTGAAAAGAAGGTTTGAAAAAAATGGGTATGGGTTTGATTTTTTCCAAATTCGGGTGAGAAAATGGGTAGAACTCAAAATGAGTAGGCAAATGAGTATGACATTGAAGATGAGTTTTTAGGTTTTTTACTCAAAATTTGGGTATATATAGGTATTAAGAATGGATAAGGATTGGAGATGATCTAATAAGTGCATTTGCACAATTGAATTGAATATTTTATTTATCAAAAGATGAAAAGTAATATTTTAAGTACTCAAATTAAATCATTAATTGTTACACAAAAAGAAACGAGGTGAGGGTGAAGGATTGCATCACAACGAATATGTACATCCAGACTAGGTTGGCAGCCATACACTTGTCAATCATGTGCACCACTCAACCCTTATAATTTGTAATATTGGGTGATTTTTGGGCTATCAGTCACGTCTCGAGGACAAGCCGAGCAAAAATCCCTAGGCCCAAGCTTGGGCCATGAACAATTCAAGCTAGACTAGTCTGCCTGTTGCATGGCTCGAGCCAGGCAATAGCCCAACAGGCCGAACAGATCCCAAGCGGGTGGCGGACTAAATGATGACCCTTAGGCTAATGTCTTCACATGCATAAAACTTCAACAACTGGGAACTTCCATTTCTACATATCCCGATGTCCCGACCACTCTTCGAATTTTCACTACGAACTTTCGGTGTAGATATATAACTAGACAATATAAAGGACCAAAACCACAATATCATACAAATGTAAAGAAAACGAATTGAATCCTCTCCGGCCTTAATTTGGACGGGACGGAACGGTCCAAATCTGCATTGTCCATTGCTACAATTAATAGTTTAGATTTGCTCAATAAGAGTCTTGAGCAAGTCCGAACCATTAGTTATACCAATGCATCCAGATTTGGACTGTCTAGGATCCGAAAAAGAAAACCCTCTGTTTCGGGTGAGGGAGCAAAGTGAAGTGTTGCAAGCATTAGCTATGACGGGAAATGAACGGAAGAAACAAGAAAGAAAAAGAGAGAGTACTCAAAACTGAGAATAACAAAGGTCAAAAGCAATACAGCGGGGGGGTCTCAAATAAAGATGTGCGGCTTAAAACCACAACAATTACAAAAGAGCAAAGCATCCTCTCATTAATCAGACTTCTTCTAGAGAAAAACCAGCAAATAACACAGTGACAAACAGACCAAAACTTTTCCATGACTGAAATTCACCACCCAAGGTTTCCTCAATGATCAGTTGGCATACTCTTAATAATGTCAGAATCACCTGAAATCCAAGAAATACGATCAATTACATCAACCAAAAATACGAGGATCTGATAGACCTAACTAACAAATATTAGATTTTAAGTGCTACAATGCTTACCGGGGTCGATTACGCTTAGGCAGCAAACCCTGAAATATTTGCCACAAGCAGTCCCTAGGTCCACATTATCTGATACAAACAAAACGGAAACATTCTAGGTAAGCAACCACCTAAAGCACGTATTATGATGATTTCCCTAAACCACCACCAATGGGGGAAATGAAGACCACAAAGCAATCTGGCTTATGTTTGCATTCTGGCAACTCAAAGTAAATGGCAGAGGCAAGAAAACAAGACAAGCTAAGCACAACACGATTCAACGACGAGGAAAGTAGTAAATGAAACCAGGTCATGGGACAACGCCAGATATTATGGGTAGATACATGAGGTAGCCATTGTAAAGTATAACTGATTACATGCACGGCAACATGTATATTGGAGAGAATAAGCAGCACCTTCCCCATTGTTTGGAACCATGTTCCCGCATTAATTTTCAATAATCGTTTTGGACTTCACACTTCCAAAAGTACAATGAAACAAGGGGATAAAACTGGACTACATTCGCATGCTCTATGAATCCCTCCGTGGGTTGCCGACCTACCATCGTATCTCCTCAATATTATACCAAACCAGGTTTTTATTTTAAACTTTACTCCTAATTCAAGGTACTTTTGAACTAAATTCCAAGCCCAAGCAATTCCCTGCAAGTATTTTTTTAAACAAGCTTCCAATTTCGGGGTTTCCGTTGTCCACTAAAGTGTTGTTCGGTGGAAATCAGCATTTCCTCACCCCTACAAAGTATTAAGTTTCACCAACTTGCAACAACCTTACAGGAAGTTGGAGAGCAGCTTCCAATTTATTAGAACTGATTTGGAAGGAATTATGGAAAATTTTGTCCCAAAATCAGGCAGCTTCCAAATTATAATAATGAAATAAACATAAAAGTATGGACGATTCCAATCACCCAACAGTGGTATTAATAAAAAAGTTGAGTATGGACCAATAGGAAGAATATGTTTAAAGGTAAAACCAATGGCTTCAGGATTCAGATAAAGAAGCTACAATCCTCACAGAATCAATCAAAGGTTTGAGAAATAAAGCCCAAGCCCCACTAGTTATAAGTATTCTAAAACGATCAAAGTGAAAAATATTTAGGATTCATAATGGAAAAGAAATGGGGATTTCAAAAATATTTTGTTTTACAGACAATTCTGAACATACAAAAGTAGGAGCAACACGTAATCAATGCAACACAATGGACCCTGCTGCGAATACTTCGTTTAAGCTAGATGATCTTGTTCCATGTATCCACATTCCACACTCCATAGTCAAATACAGAACTTCAGCTAGCAATCATATAGTAGCATATATGGATTCATATATAGCAGGTCATGCCCCATGGTCACGCACGATAGTATGAGCTCCCCAATAAGCAAGACACGTCCAAAAAAAGACATTTATACAACTTATTAAGTACCAATCAGGCCATAGATCAGAGTGGTAGAGCATTTTACAAGCTGACCACCTCTTAACTGCTATGCTGAAATTGAATTTCAACTGACTGAAAAAATGCTATAAAGACAGTGTAGTCCCAATCCTCTTTTCAATATCAGAAATACATCTACATCATAACTGTACGGATAGCACTTTGTATGCAGCAAAGAAACAACCAAAGAAACAAAACAAAAAGTTAAGGAAAGAAAGAACAGAACTAGTAACTAAATACTAATGGCAGTAAACTTACTCCCATTGTAGTGGTGAACTCCAACCTTCGCCAACATGGCATAGTACTCTATCTCAGACTTCCGAAGAGGAGGGCAGTTATTGGCAATGATAACCAACTTTGCTGAAGAACATAAAAACCAAACCAATTCAAATAACCGTCTTACCGTCTCACTTTTATTCTTTCTTCTAACTTATCCAGAAAGCAATGCGCACAAAATTTAAAAACACTTAATTTCTTTCTGAAAACTACAGTGTAAATATGCTTTCCACAGCAATACAATTTCTGCTGAACCGAAGAGCTGTTCGTAAACAGCGCCTTTGGCCAAATTCCATATCGATTTCAATCTTTTATACCCAAAAACCAAATGAGAGTACTACATCTTTTTGCAGTAGCAAGTGCAAAAGGGTTAGCTCAAGTGGTAGAAGGTGTGCCTTGCAATCATTTCGGACCCAACCTCCCCGTAACAAAAACTTGCATGAAATAGCTGAGAAAGGGGCTCCACTTTATGGTGCGATCAGGCAAACTAAGTTTGTTTACAGCGGGTGGGATCGGTTCTGTATTAGCAAACTTAAAATAGATCCAGAGAATAACTAAGCAAATTACACAAGAAGGATTTGGAAACAACCTTTGGAGTTCCTGAGAGTCTCCAGAACAGTCTTGGATCCCAAGGTGTACTTCCCGCTCTTCATAACCAGAGCGAGCCGACTGTTAATGCTCTCATGAGTCCTCTTCTGAAACAACAAAATACATTTAACCCCATCAGCATGCGCTCTAAAAACATAGCCTTCAACAGGAAACCCTATAACATTCAAAACTTTAAATCTACTAGCCAAAACACTGTGAGACGATCTCGGCTTTTAAATCCATCAAAACACATTTTCTTGAGCTTCATTTTCTCGGTGACCAAACAAAATCTGATAAAAGCCGATTCGAAAACATCTTCCTTTCCAGCAGTAAAGAATAAACTGAAAGGTTTCTATTTAGACAAAGAGAATCAGAAATTCAAATCGCAAATCAGAGGAAAGACGTTACGGTTTTCTTGGTGCCGGCGACCATGGTTGGTTGGTTGGTTGATGAGCTAGAACCCGACTTCGACTGCGATGAAGAAACCCTAGAAATGTGGGAAGAGAGAGTGATTAGGGTTTATGGTGTGGAGTTTAATACTACATGTTTCCCTGGGCTGTCCCGATTATGTTATTGGGCCTGGGTCAGGTTCAGCGGCCCAACCTTAGGCCTGCAAGTGTCAGGCCGAGGAATTAAAGTGGCAACGGGCCGAGTTTTTTGGGTGTATCTGTTGGTATCCTATTAAACCGACTTTTTGTGTTTTATCTTGAATATATTTCCAAAAAAAAGGATAAAAGTCATTTAATTTTTTTACTTTTTGATTCGTCTTGACGAGATGAATTAATAATTCATAAAATTTAAGCGTAAAACAAATCACGAAAAAAAAATTTGAATAAGAACAAAACAAGAAATATCCAAAAATTCTAATGGAGCTCCGTGAATATTATTAGTCTGTCCTCACTAATTGTTTGGTGAGTATTTGTAGATAGAGATTTACGGAGTTCCATGAATAAGTTATTACGGAGCTGAATCTCAACTATCAAAAAGTGTTTTGGATGGCCAAGATTGAACTCTTCCATATTTTCTTGTAGATAATATATTCATGCGATGCAGAAAATAACACGATCTTGTTACTGACGTAGTTGCAAAAGTTTATGGGTTTTACACATATAACGATTTACCAAATTTTTCTTGAACAAAAATAATAACGTACCATACGTTAAATTTTCCCAGTTTCACAATTACATAAGGTTTAACAATGGGAAATTTTCCACTATTAGTTGATGTAGTTTGGGTAACACGTGAATGCTTTTTAATTAGAGTGGTTAAATGAATCAAGCTACTCGAGTCTGAATTCGTATTCGTTCGTTAAAAGCTTGTTCAACATTAGTCAGTTGCATAAACAAATCAATCTTGAAAATATTTTTAAAGCTCGCTAATATTTTCAAGCCAAGTTTTTTTTTTTTATCCAAAACACATTTCATTAAAGCCAAAAATGGCAAAATACAGCGAATCCATCCGACAACAGAGAATGGGCAAACATGCAACAAGCCATCACAGAAAAAAGCTAAGAAAATAGGCGACAAAGGGGCACCGGCAGAAACTAGAGGACAGGCTTTAGCACGTCTCACTGCCTCAAAGGGTCGGATCACGAGGGGCCCTCAGCATATCCCCTAGCTGCCCCGCCCTGAAGCACACACCCAATCAAAGACAAGTTGTACAGAAACGATGGAAACAGGAGTAAACAAACAAACAAGGAAATAAAAACAGCCACCATGGAGAACTACCACTGATGCACGCCGGCCAAAACCTCGGCTAAGGAAAAACCACCCGCTGCCAAAGATGGAGGCACCGACTGGATCCTGAACCGGAGCAGAGGAGAGAAACTCTCTGGCAAGCCGCCGTTGACACGAGAGGCTCCGGGCACGGGAAAACGAAGAAGAAATCCGCTTGGGCTAAAACTCCGAAACACTGGCCCACGGCGCCGATGACTATGATTCTCCCCTGTGAAGATACTCCCCAAAGCTGAAATCTGGGACGCCGGGCACCAGGGCCAAGCCCCGGCCCTTATCCGCCTACTCTGAAGTCAAGCTCCGCAAGCATTATTCGCCACCACCTCTACCCACCAGATCTGAGGGAGCCTCAAACTGGAAACAAAATCGAACTGGGGAAACCAGTCAGTGAGAAACGGCCATGCCGGAGAGAACAAAATAAAAAGCAGCATAAAATAAATAAAAAAACCCCCAACACCCCTCGTCTCCTCCACTAAAAACCCCCAAAACCTCACCACCCTACAACCCACCTCCCAGCGCCGCCACCAACGCCCAGCAAATCAGAAAGGCCCGGAAAGGACCAAGCAACCGGAGGATCACTGGCAAAGCCATGACCACCACACTGGTCACACCATCACAAAAACCCCCAAATCAAAGGGTGAAAAAGCAGCAGCAAAAAGGAGAAGATGTGTAGGAGTGAAAGAGAGAGATGGAAGATAGAAGGAGGAGAGAAAGTTTGTTTGAGATCGGCTCGTCTCAAAAATAGGCTAAGCTCAAACATATTTTTTAAGCTCATTAAGTTATCAAATCAAGCTTGATCAATTGCCAACTTGGCTCATTTGGCATGTTTATCACCACTATTTGTAATGGCCCAAACTGAAAAAAATAGCTTCGTACTTATTATTTATTTTTTAACCGGATGACCAATTTGTATACCTCAAAATGACTAGACAAATCTCTAGTAGTTCTAAGATTTGAAACTTTTGAAATGTTTAATCTTATTAATTATTATTATTATTGAGATTCGAACCCTCTCAGGGACAACTCATTTAGTTGTACAAAAAAATTCAAACTACTTGAAATCGACTCGTGTTTGACTTGATTAAAGTTTGTTTGAGATCGGCTCGTCTCAAAAATAGGCTAAGCTCAAACATATTTTTTAAGCTCATT
Source organism: Rhododendron kiyosumense (assembly GCA_019656275.1). Taxonomy (NCBI): domain Eukaryota; kingdom Viridiplantae; phylum Streptophyta; class Magnoliopsida; order Ericales; family Ericaceae; genus Rhododendron; species Rhododendron kiyosumense. The sequence goes on from BPLS01019621.1 coordinate 15,152, forward strand.
AAGTTATCAAACCAAGCTTGATCAATTGCCAACTTGGCTCATTTGGCTTGTTTATCACCACTATTTGTAATGGCCCAAACTGAAAAAAATAGCCTAGTACATATTATTTATTTTTTAACCGGATGACCAATTTGTATACCTCAAAATGACTAGACAAATCTCTAGTAGTTCTAAGATTTGAAACTTT
>BPLS01019622.1:0-10694 GCA_019656275.1 Rhododendron kiyosumense
GAATGGCCATCTCCTTGGAGAAGGGATTGACGACAACCATTGGGCTTCTCGCGTGCTGGATTTTCAGACTGTTTTTACAGAATTCAATGGCCTGTGTCCGATGCTCCCTCGTAATGAATTTATCTTCCCTTCGATAAAACGGGTTCGATACAGTATGGCCAAATCTATTTTAACAGAAACAATTTCACCCAAATCATCTCCGATTATGCAGCGATCAGTGCTCGATTATTATGATCTTCAACTCTATATATCTTCTTGACGAGCTCTAGAAGATGAACGCTTTTGATCGGAGAGATAAATCGGGATGAGATCACAATTTGACGAATTCGCGTTGGAGTTTCCCCGCGACGTCGTTTCAAAGGAACTCGCACGTTCATACGCGAGGTTCTAAAAAATTCAGTGCGGCCAAGCCCATTTTCGCAAAAACAAATTCACTCCGATTGTCTGCGATCACATATCAGTAAGTATTCGATTCACAAAATATTAAACACATTATTTCTTATTTACAAGATCTTCAATATGAAATGTTCAGATCACAGAGATGAACAGGAATGAGCACACAATTTGTCAAATACACGTTTCAAGGGACTTCTCAGGTTGAAGATGAGAAGTGTCATTAAGTACGGACGACGTCGTTTTGGGAAAGCTCGCCCGTTGAAGTTGCGAGCTTAGGACGGAATGTCGACGCCGTTACGACCATTTTCAGATTCTGGTGAAGTTGCGAGTTTTCTGGTGAGTGCCAGTGCTAACTGAACTCCAGATTTCGCCGAAAGATCTCTCTCTCTCTCTCTCTCACATTGTATTTCATTGAATCTTCATTCATAAACGGGTATCAATCCTTTACAAATTGATTCTGGCCTCATATTTTCAGATACGCAAAAGCTGAAATTTTTTTTTTGGGTAAATGCAAAAGCTGAAGTTTTTTTTTTTTTTTTTGTAAATGGAAATGTTCAAATTACCTAATTTAATTCAGGTTAATTCAGGTTGATCTTCACTTTCCGGTACTTGCATTTTTATTTCTTTTTTACAATTCTTGTTATTATCACCAAGACTATAGTTTTTCCTTTCTCCACATGTGCCTCTATGGAATATCTCGATTGTTCAAAGAAGTTTCCGTATAGACAAATTTAGAAGGGTTGTTGCCCTACATTGATTAGCTGTTGGATCTTTGGCTGTGGCCGCTTCTCTCATAACGAAGCCCGATTGTGATTTCAGAAGGTTCGAGCAAGTTTACTAATACTTAGTTAAAAAAACTGATGAACAGTGTACATTTTGCATTTTACCTACTCACATTTCTTTTACTACTACACCAACACTATCTATTTAACCTACTCTCTATTAAAATACATATTTTTTCAACATTTTTCTTTATCCTATCATTATAATATGAGAGAGAAAGAGAGAGAGAAAACAATAAAAAAATGAATTGCTTGTGAATAGTTGTAAGCTATTTTTAGCTTACAACTGTAGATTGAGGCAAATTGGCTCCCTGTTTAGCTCCTCTGCTGTAAGGATGTTTTTCCCCTTTTTATGAGCTAAAATAGCTTTGTAGCTATTTTAAAGTTGCTGGTAAACTTGCTCTTCTATACCACAAGCTGTTACGTACATATCTTTTTGTATTCTTAAGTTAAACAAGAAATTGAGTTCATTATTCATATTTCTAGCAATGAGAGAAAATTCCTTATTTTGGTCGTCGTCATGGGACTCTGGGAGACTAAATTACTTTTCCATCGATGCACACCGTCTTAGTAGTTGCTAGTATCCACATGCGCACACGTCACACAATGACAGTGTTTTATGAGATATATATTTCTGTTATGCAATCTTTGTTGTTAATTTATTGCAAGTAAGCTGAACAATGTGCATACACTGGAGGGACTGTTGTTCAATTCGGAGTTAGTGAATAATGACTTCTTCATGGACATGTTGACCAGTTCTCATTGACAGGTAGTTTTGCTTTGATACCCATTGCGCGAAGTGAGGATATCTTTTTATACGGCTTTTAGAAAGAACCATTATTGTACATGAGTATATTCTAATATAGATTTTTAAAGTTCAGTTGAACTTCATCATTTCCCCCCGCTCCATCCCATTATTTTTCTTATCATTCTTTGGACAAAAGTACCACAGTTGACATGAATCAAAATAGCAGTATGCTGTGGTGTTGTCGAATCTGCTGGAAATCAGTGATTTTTGTTGTCTTTCCCAGAATATCAATCGTTTTGCTGTATATTGAAACAGTGGTTGTTATATTTTTTGTATTACTTCTATTAGACAAAAGATGCAATAAAAAAAAAAAAAAAGATTTCAGCGAGTTTGATGGAGAATTGGCTCTCATCTGCTTGCAGTTCAATCTAACTGTTTCGAACATTGGTGGTGGTTGTGATTTCAGGACAGAGGCTAGATGGTATTGATAGTGAAGCAGCAGCACAGAAGTTGAGAGGGCGTGCTGGAACAAGTGTCGCTGTAAAACTCCACAATGTAGTTCTCAAACTTTTTCACTTTCTCTTTCTTGGTATATAAGGTGTTCTTTGCCTACAATGATAAATGCAGAACAATAAAAGTGTTAATTTGTGGGCTTCCAATCCGATCTAATGTTTTTTCCTCTTCAAGGTAATGATTGGCAAAGTAATTCCAGTTTTAAAGAGGTTCCAAGTTAGATTTTCTTGAAGCTTTCCCCTACATCCAGCATGATCATCCGTCGTAGAACTCAAGATGGCCGTCTATTGAAGACTGGAGATGTGAAGCTATTAGCTTTCTCTAAGGTAGTTTTACATCATTTGTCTCTTGGCCTTGCCATCTTTTCCCAATCTTTACATTTTTCTATTCTTTATATATTTGTTCAGGTGTTGAATAAAACCACCTTATTCTGATTTGACATAATGCTGCCGTTGATATGGAGAACACAGTTCATAAGATGGAGGATCAGGGGGTAAAATCATACACAATGACCTGCAGAATAATTCAGTAACTTCCTTGTTCTTAGCCAAAATGGAGAAATTTCTCATGCTGCGTTTGGGTCATGAATTTGTAGATTTGTGTATGGAGGACAAGAAAAATGATTGGGCAAGTTAGAAGAATATTTAGTTTACTCACTTCATACCTTCTAGAGTAATATTTTCCTTTACCTTTTCTCTTCCCTCCACCATTCTCTATGGTACATACACGGGCTTAAATTTGATATTGACTTTCTCTATTATTCAAAATATTTGCAAATTGTTTAACAGGGAGGTTTGGTGAAAGCAGGACTTGATGTCGCCCGAATACTAGATGGAAATGAGACACTTGTCAGCACAATTGATAGGGATGGCATTATGGCACCTATCAACATGGCTAATAGCCATGCCTTAACACATGATCCGCTTATTGTGCTCGTAAGTCTTCAACCATCTGCTTAAAGTTCCCTTTTCCAGGAATCCACTTTACTTGAGGAGCAAATATGTCAAGTGAATTACCTGAAACATATACCATGTCCATCCTGTATTCTTCTTAGATTGTATCCAATTAAATTTTCGTCCAGGAAAAAGCCATGGTTTTTTTTGAAAAATGTATCTGTTTGAGCTGGCTCTTCTTTGTGGCTTTAATGCTAAAACATGAAGGTACTTGGTATAGTGATCTTATAGGTTGAGTGCCACTTTGTTTACTTCTCTGTGCTGCTAAAACATGAAGGTATTTGGTATAGTGATCTCATAGGTTGAGTGCCACTTTGTTTACTTCTCTGTGTTGAAACAGGTGAATGAGGAAAGTGCAAGTGCCATGAGATTTTGGCTGGAGCTCTACACGACAATGGCTGAGCTATCCTTGTTGGGCACAAAACCTTTGGGAAATGAAAAATTCCTCTTACAAAAAAGTTTGTACCTTGTACATAAGTTTTCCCTGCACATGGTTTGACGAACTAGGCAGGCATGTTTTAGTTTGGAAAAGCTAATAATCTTGACTCAAACCATGCCAACACACTTCCCTAGAGGGAAAAAAATGATGACACTACTCACGATGTGACTATCTTCGCCATCTCTACAGCTCATGTATGGATTGCTGATTACTTTGAAGAATGACAAAGAATGCACTTTTAGATATAGTTTTTAGCATATTGGAATCCTTTTTTCATCTAGGAAATGTGGAGCCCAAAGATGGCTCAGGTTAGTCGCAATAAACAATACCGGATGTTGCTTATTTTTGTAGCCATTGCTTTAGTTCTAGGAAGTCAACATTGATAGTGCCTCAACTACATTTTCCGTTCTTGGGGTGACTGCAAAGTGTTACGGAGCTCCATGATGGATCTGCTCTGTTCGTGACAGTAGCAAAGTAAATCACCAGCACTTGATGACATAGATCAAGTTGGCATAACCCCTGATGTACAGTGCACGACGAAAATGTTGAATTCTCCACCCAAGGAAAGGGACGTTATGCGGTCACCTTTGGAAGCCAATTCTTGTAGCATGGTAGCAGGGCATGAGTTGGATGTCAAGGAGTCCGAAGGTGCTGCCTCGAAACTAAGTTTTCTTTGTAACATAGAATTGAATGTAACATTACAAATGGATGGTGGGAATTAAATTTTAATCTCTATTATTTTTCAGATGTATAAGGTGGTGCACAGAGAGTGAGCAGGCTGGGAATGCACTCAAAGGTGCATAAGGTGGTGCTCAATTGATGCTGCATATTCTGGCTAGCTGTAGTGGTGTTTAACAAACTATCCTGGTTGCTTTCTTGATGGTGCTTTTCCGGATCTTTGGTATCTATTCTGAGGCCAAAGATTTCACATGTTCTGATGTCTTTATAAGTCATATGATGGTGTTGTTCTATACTACATGTCATGTTTCTGTGATGTTGGGTTCTTGTGGTACACTACTTGTCATGCTCTTTGCTGCTGCCTGCTGCTCTATGTTGATGTTTGCCAAGGACGCTGCTCAATCTGCTATATATTGATACTTTTGCTACGTTCATGTTGTGGCCTCAATCCTGGGCTACTCCATTTGGCTTAGTTGATGCCTCTGTTATGGTCTTGTTATGAGGTCCTCATTCGAGCTGAGACGCTGCTGCTGTTCCTGATCCCTTGGTGTTACTCCCCTGCTTTTGGAAGTGCTACTCGAAGGTCTCAGTTTTGGTCTTGTCAACACATGCTGCTTTACTTTTTGAGTTGGAATGTAATTTAGCAGTTAGCAACAAAAAAAGAAGAAGAAAAGATTATGCGACCAATATGGTTATCAAAACAAAACATACCCTTCATTCCTTCTTCTCATCACCTCCCTTGGAGGAGCATTACCATGTCTTTGCAGCTTGTGGTGTATTTTTAACTCCAACCCAACTTCTCTGGCTCTGTTTTCAATTGTATTGAGCGCAGCGTCGGTTTTCTCGCAATATCTTCTTCTGGATTTCAAAGAAGGAATCAAGTCTCAATTCATCAAGGAAGCACAAATTAACCCCTAACACTAAACCTAACTGATTGAAAGAAAAACTATACTCAACCCCTAAACCACCTATTAACTCTCAATAAAATAATGGCAAAGAATACATCAATATGACAATTAAGGTATGAAGAAACCTACCCATAAGTTTCAGTCCTCCAGACAACATTCCTTTGAACATCACGGACTCCTTCCAGACGTCTCGATTGAATCCTAAATGATTGAAAGAAAAACTAGGATCACCAACTATACTCAGTCCTCGGAACCACCTATCAACCTTCAACTGAAGAAAATATATAATACATCAAAATGTGAAAAAACATACCGCTGAGTTTCAGTCCTTGTGAACACCTCCCTTTGAGTGTCACGGAATGCTTCCCACTCATCGATCAGCTCCAACAAATTTTCCTCCAGCTTGAGTGGGAATCTCCAGTACCAAACTGCGGACTTCGTTCAACATACCCCCATCAAGAACCATGTTGTACTCGGCATGAAGCTAGGTATCCGCCAACCATTGTTGTTAAAATCCTGCGATACACTACGTATCTTACAATTTGTATCATCATCTCCTTCGGGGAACGATACGTATTCCATCATGTATACTTTTTTTATAAAAATCCTATGATACGATCACGTATCCTACGATTTATACGCGTATCCTACTATTACTTATTCGAAAAAAAGTCAGCCCTTATTTCAAGAAGTGAAACCCCAAATGCATTAATCTAAGTCGTTTGATCTAATTACGGCATCTTTCAAACCCTTTGATAGAAATTCAACCTCTATGTAGGTCTTGTATAAAAGAAATAACCATACTTGGATTGTATTTTGTCTTTCTTTTCTTTTCCTAACAAAGGGAACATAAAGCCTTAATTTAATAGGCTCTAGTTGAGAAACTTGAAATTTTGCATCTTATTTTTTAAAATGTGAGTATAGTTTGTTGGTGTTCTTTGTATATCTACTTCTTAATTATATTTTAATTATGATTAACGTTGTTGAAACATAGCTAAATTTAGTATTTCGACAAAGCTCCAATTGACAAAATCCAAATATGATAGATATTATCGAAAAAGATATAAATATCTAGTTTTTAGAAACTCTAAAATATCTAACTCTGTAATCTTTAAAATATTCTTGTGAAATATCTAGAGATTTTTTTGTGAGAATTAGTCTCATGTGTAATTCTAGAATTACCTCAAAATTTATCTTGCATGGAAATATCTTTGTACTAGAGTCTTCCATGGAGCAGTACAAATAGGGATAGGTTCAAACCATTTTGTAAATATAAATACTCTTCTTCCTCACTCTTGTCTTTAATATTGTCCAACTATACAATATAAACTTACCCTCCCAGCAAACGCATCTCAAGATACATGATACATATCTCGATACAAACTATACAAGTGAAAAAATAATATGTGATACATATTCCGATTTGAAAACATTGCCGCCAACGTCCTGTATGCTTGAGTGATTACAGCGACCACTCATTACCATTACCAACAATATTTCGATCGGGGTGATATCTTCTCGCTCGATCCAAATACGCCAATCTAATTTCCGTAACGGTAGCTATCCATCTAGGAAGTCATATAGTGTACCCTCAGTTTCCATCAAAAAAATTGTACTTGTCCTGAGTTTAATGATAACAAGATTGTATAAATATTCTAACGCATCAAGAACAAGAAGGTTAAAGCTCGATGTGGTTATACTCAGATCTTTTCTTCCTTGTCTTCTAAACTTGCCTGGGGAGGCTCACACTGTCCAGGGACCTCACTCAAGCAGTCTATGTATAAATGGTGCTTAGCGGCGACTGTTTATCATATATGGCGAGATAGAAATAGCCGTATCTTTTCGAAATCATGGGGTGGATTCTACCAGTGTGGTAAATAGGATTGTGGGTGACGTCTCGGCTCGCCTCTGTTATTGGAGAAGATACCTGCTTCGGCAGAAAATCATGAATTGGGCCTTACCTGGGGTATTCCCCGCTGGATGTTCCAGCAATGATAGTTTTGTATAGGTTGTGGTAGATTGATTTTGTATAGGTCTTGGAGTTTTATATCTTGTTTCCTCTTGTTTAGATTGGAATTGTTTCCTCTTGTTTAGTTTGGAAGGAGGTGGTTTTGTTTTCAGCGGTCTCCCCCCTTTTCTTTGGCTTGCTAATAAAATATCTTGTTCCAAAAAAAAGAAGGGAGACAAACAAACAAACAATGCACAAAAAGATGTAACCAATGCAATTAAGGGTACCTCTCAGTTTCTTTGATCACCAACAATTCATCGTTATTAGGTTATTAGGTCCTCAATTTCGTTATTAGGTCCTTTGGCTGGCTTGTCATATAGGTAAAAAGATGTTTCTCTGGCTTCCATGAAGTACAATTGGTTCACCATAGACATCGTAAGAATCCCATCGTACTCCGCACAAAGTTCACTATTGCCGAAGGTTGCACAAACTACTACTTGCTCTTCTCCTTGGACTTTCAATGTACCCCATGCTTCTAATGACATCCATATTTCCAACTGGTTTTTGAGAATTTTAATTGAGAGAGAGAAAGAGAGATTCGTGATTGAGAGAGGGAGAGGGAGAGGGAGAGGGAGGGAGGGTGAGAGTGAAAAAGGTTATACAGAGATGTATCTACGGCTTTACATAACGGATTTTAACTAACTTTCGACTACGAGTAACAAAATTAAGAAATTTATCATGTGTACACCAAATGTATATATATACCATGTTCTAAGGGATCCAATTTGGGATTTTACACAAATGATTGGAGCTATTCAATATTCTTAAAATAGTTTTTCAAGGATCCTCGTACAAAATTAGCTCAATTGGACACCGGTAAGGGCATGATCGATTCTATGCCCAATTTGCTGACAAGAAATTGAGCAAAGAATTGTACTTGATTGATACAAAACTGAAAATACAAAGGTCAACATCAAGCCAATTGAAAGTAGAATTACGAAATCAAGCCAAGAAAATATTAAGTACACTGAAGAATCCAAACGGTTGTCATTAATAGAATAAGCGTATTGTACTTCTTTCTTTTTTATCCGCAGCTTATTGTACTTGATATGCCCAGTAAAATGGGCACATAAATCTCTCCAAATACTCGATGTGGTAATCGCTTGTCCACACCAAAAAAACAAACATATTACTGAGCCCAAAAGTGAAGAGTACGAGAACAAATGGTTGAATGTTCCATTTCTCATTGTTAGTCTGTCCAGCTTATATACTCCATATTAGAATTCCACAAGCTAGCGGCCCCCGAAATTATCATCGATTGACATCCACCTGAAAATAACAGGACAAAAAAAGCTAATATTGGCCTTCAAAGAAAGCCATATCAATTAACCATCCACCCATTAACAGAAATAAACAACATATACATAATGTGTACACATTCCAACGCGAGTATAACAATTATTGCTACGTACACATCATACAGTCATATTCAAAAGGACCAGATGAATAAGGCTTCTTGGAACAGAAAATCGAAAATAGATTTGCTTGGCCTCGTTTCCACCAAGGACGGTTAACTATCTTTCTACATGTGGTAGTATTTCTACCCCTGTAATTCCACGGAAATTTCCTTAATATCACCAGAATAATTCTCCTCTTTTCTTTTCCTTTTCTGAAATGAAGAATAATTCTCCTCTGGAATGAGTCTAACCTGTTTGTTCAAGTTACAAATGCAACAAAACAAGTAGTGACCGTAAAAGTGTCAGCAAAAACTTAATTCAATGTGTGATTTATTTGGGATAAAATAAGATAAGCTAGAACTCAGCTTTGGAGTGTCCTGTCCTCTTTGTCTCTTATTCTCTGGTAATGTGTCATGCCTCCTCTTTGGTGAGAAGCTAGAACATTTTAATGTTCTAGAATGCTATAAGGGTTCACTCACCTATTGAACACTCGCATCATCTAATCTGGTATCCTAGATCTATTTCCACGCATTGATTTGTACTTTGGACGGCTATAAAAGGAAGGCTTGGAACTAAAGATCAGATTCTTAATTGGGGCATTCATACTTCCCCTAACAAAGTGAATTGGCATGTGCAAAATCCTTTTACAAAATTGTTTGAAAGCTTGCTAGGGCATTCAAACTCTTTTCCAGTGTCGTTAACATGAGATTCAAGGTTAGGCTAAGGGTAATCAATTAACCTTTGTGAAACCCTCCCCTCATAAATCTTTGTACATGCCACTACTGGCGGATTCCCCCAAAGGTTGTATCCCTGTTTCCAAGTTTGTTTGGATGATTTCCTCTGGTACTGTGGCAGGTGTGGCACCCTTTTACTACATAGATTGAGCAATGGGAACAACTCAACTTGGAAAGGTGGCTAAAATCCATTGGTTTGACACAATCCACAGGTTTCCTCGCCCTCATAAAGACCCATGCCACAACCTGGGGGTCAAATCTCAAGTCTTAGAATTATGAGAGAGGTTTGCTCTCAACTGACAAGTACAAAAGAGTTTCCAAAGACACTAGATTAATAGGTAAAAACCTCCTCTGTCAAATGTATGAAACAAACATTGAGAATTTCAGTTATTTAAAACTGGCCCGCTAGAGAACAAATTCTTGGGAAATTGCATTGGGCCACCTCTTAGAGATTTGATGTACTAGTGACAAAAAGGTCCATTTTGAATGGCAAAACATCTAATATTGAGTTTGGGCTCTGAGTTGTGGGCAAGGGGGTGCCACTTTAGTCCAGAGGATAAGGTATGGGGCTTCCCCTAAATCTGCTTGGAATCGGTTATTTATTAGCTCAAATAGCTCAATGAAAGTGCACAAAAATTAGGAGATTTTAGGTCGGTTATTAAACAAGCTAGTGAAAGTTTGCATGGAGATATTCAAAAGTTTGTTATGAAGGGAGGAAATAGAGAAGTGAACAAGAAGGATCTCCAATAGAGAGAATAGTCAACAGTGTGGCAAAGGTAACGGAAAACACTGAGACTTGTCTAAGCACTCAAAAAAAGGGTCCAAGACGCTATACACGCAATCTGGTATTTCGTAAAAAAAAAACATATCATCCCGCATATCATAAACAATTGATTTTCTATTTTGCATCAGTTCCCCATAGAGTATAACAGTCTATAAAACCGAACTACGATATCATCCATAAATCTTGATTCCATTGAAAAATCACTATGAGTTGAGCAACTGAAGTTGTGTGTCGACATGATGATTCAAATATACTAACTAACCGTGCTAAGGCTACAGCTCTGTCCAGAACCATTTTTCTTCACCAGCACCTGAACCTACAAAAGGGGAAACAAAAAAACTCAAAATTAGATAT
>BPLS01019622.1:15694-36658 GCA_019656275.1 Rhododendron kiyosumense
ATCGAGCTGCTGCACTAAACCTTTTTTCTTCTCCCTTTCAAGATGGATCCATCGGACCCTCTACCGTAGTTAGAAAAAATTGTAACTGGTTGACCCATGTTCCTTAACATGCTGTCAGCATGCAAATAAAAGAGCAAGAGTAACCATCTTAAGTTTCAACCAATTGTGCCTAAAATGCACAAGATAATGCTCAAAAACACACATCAGGTAATGGATATCTTATAAAACTCTGTCTAACAACTGACCATGTGACAAAACTATACATAAACGAATAGGATGGGCCATCCAACGAAGATGGATGGAATCTATACGCAGGGCTGTTGTAGTCAAAGATCGAAAGAAACACAGGGCTGTTGTAGTCAAAGATGCCCCGCACTTCTCTCCAAGAAAGCCTGGTGTATGGAACACAGTCCAGGAAATATAAGCGTCTATACTTTGTAAAAGCTGAAAATCGGAAATACCATCTCTCACACATCCCAGCACAATCATATAGTGTCAAGTCCTGTAAAATTTACAGAATCGTCCAGACATTTGCATACGAAACTTCTTAACTTAGCTCAAAGGAGGAGCAAAGCACTACCGCAGAGGATCTCGATCTGCAATTACAGTTGTCAATGTTTCAAAACAGGGTCCATTCTTACAGGTCAGATATTTCTGGTTTCTTGTGTACAGAAACATTAGCAAGTTTCTTCTAGCTGCAGAGACAATTTGACACACAATATCAATGTTACGTAGCTGTCACTATTTCATAGGATCCATTGAGAACTTTTCTGGTTTTGATGTATACTTCCATCGAACTTGCAGAGTTAAATACCATCTTAGATGAACAGAACTGTCACTAGCACATAAGAATACCAAATTGCAGAACTACCATTATAGTTCTAACCCAATACCTATAGACTGCAACTGCAATTGTTGCAGCACCTCACCTGGTTCATCAACATGGTATGGTCTTTCAGCATGTACTACCGGACCTGAGCCTTATATGCAGGATGAAGAACAAGAACAAAAAAGATGTTAAAAACGTTCCCAAAAATTGGTGTCTTGTAGCTAGAGAGGAGGGAATGTGGACTGATCTCCAAAGAGATTACCACACGTGTACTATAACTGAATTCTTAGCTCTAGCGGCATACCCTAAATCATAGAGCCAAATTTGTGCTCTGTGCTCTGCAAATTACCAAACTGCTTAATCTCAGTTCTGAACATGCTTATATGAGTTATATTGATCTTTAAGAACACAATAGGAATAAATAAAAAGCAGGAACCCCCAAAATATCATTGGAAGCCGGACTTCTTTCGGTTATCTTATTTTATTTACACATGACAACAATAGATTACCCAAACGTGCAAAGAAAACTGTAAGGTCTCATTTAAAACAGCATCATATATCTTTGATGGTCACAAAAACAAAAAGATCTCACTCACCACCCCAAAATGCAACCGGTACACACACGCGCGCAAGCGCGCGCACACACACACAATAATGGGTTATAAACCTAAACAAACCCTGTTCATCAAAAACCAAACAGCCAAAAGTAGGGGAAAAGAAATCCAGACCAGATCACAATGGATGCAAGATCAGCAAAATGGCGAAACCCAAAACTTTGGAATGAAGCGTCGAAACCCAAAACTGTATTTTCTTCCATCAACACAACAAACATTAATGCCCTACTAAAAACAACGGCGAAACGATTACCTGCACAGTGCACACATCAAAGCCCCACACCACGATTGCTAAGAAATCGAAGAGATACCTGATTCCCATAATCCTGATTGAATGATTTGAAAGAAGAATGAGCTCCACCAGTGTCCACCAATTTCCCCACCAAATCAGAGAAGAGAAAGGAGAGAGAAAGAGGTCGAGGAGAGAGAAACGTTATCTCTTCACCACATAAACAGCTCTGCACACAAGCCTCAACCCCCACCCCCACCAAAAAAAAACAATTGATTTTACAAAAAAAAAACCTGGCACAAGAGACCAAAAAGGAACAAAAAAAAGGACACATAGGGAAAACCCTAAAAGTCTGATAAGGGCAAATTTGTAAAGCTGGCGGGCCCACAGTTTTAACCACTATAGCAGCAAAGGTATAGGAATACCCCTAAGCCAATAGTGTTGGGCTCCCAAATAGAACGGTACGATTGGAAAAAATGCGCCAAATGTGGTAAGCCTACAATTTTTCCTACCCACTCTTTTACCTTCTCAGTTTTCGGATAACCAGATCAAACTGAAGTGCTACTTTTTTTTTGATTGGCAAAACAAAAAATTTACTAATAGAAACTCGAATGGGTACCTCAAGGAGGAAACAACAAGGGAAAATCACCCACTTCATGATATTGATACGTGAAGCAAAACGATTATCCAAACAAAAAGGAACATCCAACAAAGAGTTGAATGGAGAAAAGGAAGGGAGTTCAGTACAATGCAAAACAAAAACAAGGCACAAAGGCCAATCCTACCAAGTGGATTCAGGTCGCTCCTCATCAGGGACAGATCCTAAGCCTCCAAATAAGACTCCTTATCAGCATCCAAGAGAGATTCAGCATTCTCCAAACGATACAGCCAATGTTCTAAATGTCGGGTGGTCAGCCACCTTCGAGCGATTAATCGGTGCATAGCAATTAGTAATCGGCGGTTAATCGGCACATAGCAATTAGTCAAATCTAATCGGATAGGCTTCGCCAGCGATTACTCGCCAATTAATCCCTTGTTTTAGAACATTGGTTACAGCGGCAGCATCCAAAAGGCAGTTTCCAGATAAAAAAATAACAGCACCATAGTAGCAGCTTCTGTTGAGAATAACAGCATCAAAGCAGCAGAATCAGCAGATACAGGTTCAGCTTTCCAAAAACAGGATCAGCAGTAAGATGACGCCAGGCCAATAGTGAACCAAAGCCTCAATCAGCATCGTAACAAACAAAGCGAAGGCTAGAGGAGCCAGAGCATCCAAAGTCAATCAAAGCCACAATCCGCACCAGAATGAAAGAAGCGAAGGCTAGAGGAGCCAGAGCTTCCAAAGCAGAGTTCCAACCGAAAACCAAACACCTGTTTGTTCCAAGCTTTGAGGTGCTTCTTTATCTCCTTAAGTTTCTTCATGATCTGGCATCCAGCCCACCCATAGGAGACTGTTTTTCCATACCTCTTCAGCTAACTTCATACACTTAGGATGTGACAACCAGGTGTCAATAAATCTGAAGGGTATGGGTCCCCAATCCCAATTGGAATTTGGAATCTGAAAGCAGACTGTGGTCAGAGATGGGCCTCGGCAAATTTCATTGTGAAATCTTGAACTTGTCAATCCATTCCAAAGAGACAAAAAATCTGTCTAGTCTGCTGTGAATGGCCTGATCCTGAAAGTTGGTCCATGTGAATTGTCTTCCAATCATCGGTAAAGTCCATTAGTTCTGAATTGTTAATGAAGGTATTGAAATCCCTCGTGTCCCTATCAACTCGTGTGCACCCCACTCTTTCACCAATAGACTTAATTACATTGAAATCTCACCCAAGACACCAACGTAATGAGTAAGTAGCTTTGAGTTGAAGTAATTTATCCCACAAGGCTTTCCTGCTGCTGCTATCATTGGGCGCATATACATTGACAAAGCACATGCAAAGTCTAGTAGTACTCTAGTGATGAAAATGTAGTTCTTGTGAGTGATAGTCAGCATAGGTTTGGAAACCCCTTTATTCCACATGGTAAGAATACCACCTGACGCACATCCAGCCTTAGAACCTGCAAAACCCATCTCATTCTTCTCCCAAAATAACTATATTATCTCAGCATCAAACTTCTCCATTTTGGTTTCCTGGAAAAACACAATGTCTTGATAAGTTTGTAAGAAATCTCTTTTTAACCCTGCTTCCCAACCCTTTAATATTCCAGGAGACGATTTTCATATTCTCTATCACCTTTTCCACTACAGGTTTGCTTAATTATCAGGGAGATTTGTTTCTCTGTAGAACAGAAAACTGAGATGAGCCCAAGGAGCTTAACATGCTTAATCGGGTACTTGTCTCATATTGCTTGGTGAGTGGAAGTTGCTAGACCATGTGGAGCAACGGGGACGTTGCAACCAAGGTGGGGAGATTGTGGAGTCCCACATCGGCTAAGTTAGAAATTGTTGAATGGTATATAAGGGACCACGAGCAGCTACTATATAACATTATAACTTGAGGTTAACCTTTTGAGACACGTGATTAAGCTAAGGGTAAGCAGGTCAGCTGGCATGGGTTGTTATAGTTTCTCTTTGTCTTTTCGTATCCTAGAGAGAGAGAGAGAGAGAGAGAGAGAGATTGACGTGTTGATGGACATCTTGTCAAGGATTCAGTCAAAATCCCTCATCCGATTCAATTCCATCTCCAAATACTGGTACTTTCTCATTCAAAACCACAGTTTCATCTCTCTCCACCATAACCTTGCCCAATACTACAACTGCTTCATCTTTCAACCTGCCGCCAACAAATGTTGCATGTATTTATTCCCCAATAAAACTTCAATAGAAGAACTATATCTTTCATCAGACCGCACCTTAAGTAATTCTGCCACGGTAGCTCTTGTAACGGCCTCATTTGTCTCTTCGATAAGTCCATTATCGTCATATGCAACCCTGTAATTAGAGAATACAGGCTACTCCTCAACCCCCTTATGAAGCATTTCATACTATCTATTTAGGGTTTGCTTTTGTTCCAAAACCAATGATTATGTTATGGTTAGACTCGTTATTCTCTATGAATTTGACTTTATAACTTTTAATTCGTATGATGATATGCCTATTAAGCATAAAGTTCAAATCTATGGTATGAGTACCAATTCATGGAAAAAAAATTATTGTTACGGTGCCCAACTACTACATCACCCCTCGTCCTTCTCCTTGCACATCATTGGATGGGATTTTCTACTGGTTATGTGATGATTCTTCTACTGATGTCAAGGTAATTGGTGCCTTAAACACCATTGAAGAATCATTCAACAAGGGCAAATAAATCATTCAGAAGACAAACATAAGAACAAAATCCATTTCCCTTCTCCCTTCTCCCTTTTCTTTGTTCTTTTTCCTTTTCTCAAAACAATTAGCAATGGCAACAGCAAGGTGGTGGTGCTGATGACGGCTTTCAGTGGAGGTGCTAGTTTCACGAATCTAAGCAACCGATTTTCTCTGGCCATTTCTAGGAGCCTATACACTATGCTTCACGCCGGCTAAGCATCAGGGGTTTCGGTCGACCGACGACCTACTCTAATATGGTCTTCAATCCTTTGTCTTCTCCTTCTGACTCTATTTTTTCAACCCCCTAACCGTGTCGATTGGTTTTCTCATATCATAGCCGTAAATCTGACTGTGAATTCCAGGTCGGTTTTTTCTGAGCTTTTTGATCATGCCTAACGTCGTGGGTTTCTACGGGTTAGATGGTGCAATTGGCGTGGCTCCCATCGTGGCTATTGTTGGTCGGCCCGATTCTTGCCTAACGTGTATCTTCTGCAGTACTTTTGGTGTGCTTGGATTCCAGTTTGCAGCTTTGAAGGGGTAGCCAGAGGTGTTTCGATGTTTCTTTGGGCTAGGTTTTGGATTTTCTTTGGACTGAGCTTTATTGTTAGATTCAGGTTTTCTGGGTATTTTGAGCTGTTTTTGTTTTTATCTGTGCACTTTAGGCCTTCAAGTGTTGTATGGGGCTTTGTCCTTTAGGCTATATTTTCCAATTTTTGGTTGGAATCCTTTAACCTATCCCCAATAGAATGTTACTTTTGCTGATAAAAAAAAGCACGCCTTCCGGCAGCTCATCCATTATCGTTATAGCCTTCTTTGCCATGTCGATAGATTGTTAAGAAATCCAATGCTTTCTGCAAAATTTAGCTCTTATCTGCAAAAGCAATATTGGCACAAGAAACAATCCTTGTCTGCCAGCATTTGCGATGGATTTTGTCTTTATGTTTGTCTTCTGAATGATTCACTTACCCTTGTTGAACGATTCTTCAATGGTGTTCAAGGAACCAATTACCTTGACATTAGTAGAAGAATCAACACATAACCAGTAGAAAATTCCATCCAATGATTGCAAGGAAAATGACAAGGGGTGATGTAGTAGTTGGGCACCGTAGCAATAATTTATTTCCATGAATTAGTACTCATACCATAGATTTGAACTTTATGCTCAATAGGCGTATCATCATACGAATCAAAAGGCTTAAGGTTAAATTCATCGAGGGTGGCAAGTCTAACCACAACATAATCATTAGTTTTAGAACAAAAGCAAACCGTAAATAGATAGTACGCAATGTTTCATAAGGAGGTTGATGGGGTAGCCTGAATACTCTAATTGTAGGGTTGCATATCACGATATTGGACTTATCGAAGAGACAAATGAGGCCGTTACAAGAGCCACCGTGATAGAATTCCTTAAGGTGCGACCTGATGAAAGATATAGTTCTTCGATTGAAGTTTAATTGGGGAATAAATACATGCAACATTTGTTGGCAGCAGGTTGAAAGAGGATGCAATCGTAGTGTTGGACAAGGTTGTGGTGCAGAGAAATGAAGCTATGGTTTTGAATGAGAAAGTAACAGTATTTGAAGACGGATTTGAATCAAAGGTGAGATTTTGATTGAATCCTCGACAAGATGCTCATCAACGCGTCTCTCTATCTCTCTCTAGGATACGAAAATATAAAGGAAAAGTGTAATGACCCATGCTAGCTGACCTGCTTAAACTTAGCCTAATCACGTGGCTCAAAAGGTTAACAGTAGCTGCTCGCGGTCCCATTCAACAATTTTTAACTTAGCTGATGTGGGACTCCACAATCTCCCCTCCTTGGCTGCAACGTCTCGCTACTCTACATGATCCAGCAACTTTCACTCACCAAGCGATGTGAGACAAGTACCCGCTTAAGCACATCAAGTTCCTCGGGCTCATCTCATATGGGATCCACCCAAGCACGACAAACACCTCAACTTCTTACTTGTCGGGCCCCCCTAAGCATGTCTTTTCACGGGACCCACCCCACACTTCTAGTTGGTGTCGACTTTGATATCACTTATCACGACCCAAGCCAGCTGACCTGTTTACTCTTAGCCTAATCATGTGGTTCAAAAAGTTAACCTCAGGTTATACACTGGTCACGGTCCCTTATATACCATTCAACAATTTCCAACTTAGCCGATATGGGACTCTACAAAAAGGCTAGGGTTTATGTCCTGGGGAAGAGTCTCTAGGACATAAACCCTCCGGGCTTTCCTCCTCCCTTCCCATCCTCTGGCTCATCTCATCTTCCCTCCACTCATCCCGCTTATCCATTTTCTTCTCCCTCTTGTCTTCTTTTCCATTCTTTTATTTTCTCAAAATGATCCACAACGGCAACAGTGAGGTGGTTTTAATGACAGCTGCTTCTGGTGGCGGTGCTAGTTTCACAGATCTCAGTAGCCGATTTCCTCTGGCCGTTTTTGGGAGCCTATACACTGTGCTTCACGGTGGCTACGCATCAGGGGTTTCGGCCATCCAACAACCATATGGTCTTCAATCCTTTGTCTTCTCCTTCTCCCCTTTATTTTTTCGACGCCCTAACCGTGTCGGTTAGTTTTCTCGTATCATGACCTTAAATCTGCCCGTGGATTCCCAATCGGTTTTTTCTGAGCTTTTCAGTCATGCCTAATGGCATGGGTTTCTATGGGTTGGATGGTGCGGTTGGCATGGCTCCTATCATGGTCATTGTTGGTCGGCCCGGTTCTTGCCTAACAGCTTAGTGTAGCTTCCACAGTAGTATTGGTGTGATTGGATTTCATTTCGCAGCCCTGAAGGGGTGGCCAATGGTGGTTTGGAGGTGTTTCGGTGGTGGTTGACCGGCAATGGTGGTTTGATTTGTCTAATCGGGAGGGCAACGATGTTTTTCTTTGGGCTAGGTTTTGAGTTTTCTTTGGGCTGGGCTTTAATATTAGATTTAGGCTTTTTTACGTTTTTTGGGTGTTTTGAGTTGTATTTGTTTTCATCTGGGCACTTTGGGCCTTCAAGTATTGTATGGGGCTTTGTCCTTCAGGCTGTATTTTCCAACTTTTGGTTGGAATCATTTACCCTATCCCTAATAGAATGTTACTTTTGCCAATAAGAAAACCTGTCTTCTGGCAGCTCGTCCACAATCGTCATAGCCTTCTTTGACATGTCGATGGATTGTCCAGTAATCCGGTGCTTTCTGCAGAATCTAGCGCTTGTCTGCAAAAGCAATATTGGCACAAGAAACAAAGATAGGATAAAGAATGGGTATTTTTAAAAAACAATTTTAGGCCTCGTTTGATTAGCGAATTGAAACAACGGGATTAACAAATCAGGGACTAATAGTCCGGAGCCCCGTTTCGCTAAGGGAAATAAGTACTTATTTTTTGAATTAAAGGTGATGTATTGTGAGAGAATGACCTATCTCTCATAAAGCGGGAAATAAGTACTTAAAAAATAAGAATCTTAGTGGAATGGGGCGTAATAATTTCATCCCAAATTGTACCTAGTAATTCTTATGTTTTGATTCGTCAAAATGAAACCCCTTGTATTGAATCAACACTCCCTTTTAGTAGAACGATTACACAAATTCCTCGCCGAAATAGGATTTCCCCATCATACATAATCTTAAAAACCTCTAGTTTATACATTGACAAAGTTTCAAAAATGGAAAATTGCTTCTTGCATCAAGTTTAATTATAAAGGTTCTGCAAGACACATAGCTAGATGGATTCAGGAACTTTCCAGTCTCCAGGTAGTAATTGGAAGACGTATGAAGTTGTTTGTTTTACTTTCCTTTTCAACCTATTTGTTTCTAAATACCGATGCAAATGATCAGCTCTCATGGAAAGACTTCCTGCGTTGAGAATCATATTATCCATGCGAGGGATCTGGATGTCTTTGCAAGAGCACAAGTACGGGATTAATTTTGGCAATTCTTCATTCAGATCTAGTTGAAGTGACTCCTTAGATCGAAGACTTTATGCCTACTCCGAAGAATCATCCACAGTATCAAACTTGCAGATAATCCCCATTGTAGTGAACAGAGGTCCAAGTCATTTTTAAGATGCACTTGATGACCTATTTGGGTTTTCAGAAACAGTACACTAGTTGGGAAACCAGTAGAGCCCATGTTACATTTTTCTTCGCTCTTTGCCAGAAATAGTCTAATGGCTCTAATCGTCAAGTGGAAGAAATTTCAGCAAAAAGCGCCATACTTTTTCAAAATAGATAATCCCAATTATTCATTGGCCCAAGTCACGAGAACTTCATGTCAAAGGAACTTTGTACAAAGTTCAAGTTCCAATTACTTACAACAAACTAATATAATATCTCCACGCTTAAAAGAATAGCATCTTTGGACCATGTATTCACAGGAAGAACATGGAAACTCCGCTGCTATGCCTTCACAATTGAACCTCATCATGTGCCCTACCCATTTTGCTCCAGGCACAAGATGCTCGTATTCCCGTGGTCGGTTAGGATGCATACTTTCAGGGTATTCAGTTGGCAATGCATTGTGTTCAAAAAATTACTCCCTCCTCCACAATTTAATAGTCCCTCGTTTCCAGATACAAAACTAGTTATATATTTAAATTTGTAAAAAAAATTTATATCCAATATGGATCTTGTCTAAAAGATCTCAATTAGTTCTACAATACAATATTTTTAAAATCAGATGAAACTGAATATTTTCAAGATATAATCAATTGAAAAGTGGCACGAACTCCCGAAAGGGACTTGGGACGGAGGGAGTAGTTGGCAAGGCATAAAACGGCCCAAAGTTAATTGACACCAAAGCTAATCAATAATGTTGGAAGGCAAGGAATAATTGCAAATGGAGCAAGGATTTAGATCAAGAGTTGATAACAAACATACATCTCCCAACCTACGATGCTAACCTAGTTGGACTAAGGGCAATCTTCGAAGTTTAGCTTGTTCTTGTGTTAGGCACTGTGACTAAAGAAAAGAAGTGGTAATGCACATAATTTTCTTACCGGATCACTATCAGGGGGTCCCTTGCTTGCGGCAAAAGCTGCAGCATATTCTTCAGCCTGTCTTAATAAAATAACCAGAATAAGAGTACAAAAAAAAAAAAAAATCTGCAGATATTACAAAATCACCATCTTTAGCAAAAACGAAACATGCATGAAAAAATGGCAAAGTATGATGGGAAACTTAGTTAGCTATAAACCAGACCTTGCGGGCTTGAGCATTAATTATTTGTTCAGCATTTTCTTTCTGGTATTGTGCAATCTTTGCCTCAATAGCGGAAACATCTATTCCTTCAATCCAGTTGAATGCTGAAAAGGGAAGCACATTCTTTGGTTGGGTAAGATAAGGTTTAGTTAGCTCAACCAAAACTCTTTGGAGGAAACATAGAGTTTAGGTTGAAAAACCAAATAACAAAGCTGTCATAACCTCAGTGGAAAGACTACCCACTTATTAGAATCAGATCATTGCTGGCTAGTTTTGAAATTTCTCAATCTTGTTGGAACATTCATGGTGAGAAAATATGGCTCGAGGTCGGATAATTCAAATAAAATCTATTTGGCC
Source organism: Rhododendron kiyosumense (assembly GCA_019656275.1). Classification (NCBI taxonomy): domain Eukaryota; kingdom Viridiplantae; phylum Streptophyta; class Magnoliopsida; order Ericales; family Ericaceae; genus Rhododendron; species Rhododendron kiyosumense. The sequence goes on from BPLS01019622.1 coordinate 26,225, forward strand.
AAACAAAACAATAAGACACCACTATTTTATGAAAAAGAAAAAACGGTTTTAACTGGATCCACATATACCTTCTTTTTCCTGTACTTTTCATCTACATCCTTCTCTGAGCAAATATTCTCTCCATATGGCTGCAGTTAGAGAAGAAGTTGTACACAATCTTCTGTATGCTATCTGTCTGTGCACATGCCTCTACTGCATTGATTGCTCCTCTAACCTCCAAATTCACCATTTTATCCTATCCATTCAAACCCAAAAATTTGCAACAACTCAAACACAATCTATATCCTTTCAAATCAAGAACACCCCATCAGCAGTGATTTGTCCTTGGGGCCGCCTTACCGTACGCAAACGCATGGAAAGGGCTGGAGAGATTAGTCTGGTTCATTGGGACACTCTTCATTACCAAAAAAAAAAAAAGAATTAACTAAGAACACCCAATTCCTATTATGCAGGAAATAAGACTTGCATCATATCCTTCTTGGCTATCCAAACAGCAGAACAAAGCACAACATCCCTTGAGTGCTTCAAGGGATGTTGCATAATGGTAAATGAAGTGCTTTATTGCCAATTCAACCAGCAGAAGGATTTGCTCCTTACTCACTCACCCCGACAATCAACCCACCAACTGAAGTTGCATCATATCCACTTGCTCACACACCTGCCCCCCCATAGCCGTTTTACCCAAGACTTGAATTTGATTCAACTGGTGCAGCATATTGAGTTGCTTCTCCTACCTCTGAATATTAAGTAGAGTCCACCATAGCTTTGATCCTTATCATAGAGAGATGGGAAAGATAAGAGGGAAGGAAATGGTGTTGATGATAGATGGATAACTGTGGGGCAAAGAAGGAAATATCAAAGCAACATTGGTCTTAAACTGAAGTGTACTAGAGTGCACATTCTAATTGCTCATTACAATTGAGCCTTGGGACGAGATATTAGCACTTTTTCCAAATATAAAGTTACAAAGATATCAATTCAAATTCCGTTAATCAACAACAATATCCAATCCTGATCTTCACTTCAAATCTCCCATCCATTTCCTCTATCTACGAATACTACACTATACTCTCCTTGCAGCCAACAAATTGGTGATATCCTTTGGCTCATCACGCAACATCCAATATTTACTATTTCGAAGATATCCTCACTTCACCTATGGGTATTGTAGCAAAACTACCTGTCAAACCAAACTGCTTAACATGTCCATGTAGAAGTCATTAATCACTAACTCCGAACTAAACAACAATCACTCAAGTGTGTGCACATGGTTCAGCTTACTTGCGATAACAACAAAGATTGCATAACAGAAATACATATCGCATACAACACAGTTATTGTGTGCGCACATGGATACTAGCAATAACTAAGATGGTGTGCACCGATGGCGAAGTAATGTAGTCCCACGACGCCAGACCAAAATAAGGAAGGTTCTCTCATTGCTATGAGATATGAATAATGAACTCAATTTCTTATTTAACTAAAGAATACAAAAAGATATGTACATCATGGCTTCTTCAAAAAGTTGAGATAAACTTGACGTGTGCCTAACATTTCTGAATGAACTACATAGTTTTTAACCAGACAGTTAAAACCTTCACAAATGGCATGGCACTAGAACAGCTTGTGGTATGAAACATTCTGAAATCACAAACAGGCTTCGTTATGAGAGAACCGACCACAGCCAAAGATCCAGCATCTAATCATCATAGGGTAATAACACTTCTAAATTTGCCTGTACGGAAACTTATCCGAACACTCAGAGATATTCCATAGAGGTACATATGGAGAAAGGAAAAATTACAATCTTGGTGATAATAACAAGAATTGCAAAAGAGAAATAAAAATTAAAGTACCGAAAAATGAAGATGGGCCTGAATTAAATTAGGTAACATAAAATAACGAAATCAAAAGTATAATTTAAATCATATACGATTTGGATAAAATTTGAGCTTTTGCATACCTGAAAATGCGAGGCCAGAATCAGCTAACGGAGGATTGAAATCAAGGGATCACACTTGCAGTCCATTTGAGCCAATCAACTAGGTCGGTCCAAAAGTGATGGCCATGGCCATGGCCATCCACCCTCCGATCACTACCCTAGTACCAGACCTCACCACATAAGTCTTCCCCAACACCTCCAAACATCGCCACCGCCAAACTCACTGCCGCCACAATCACACAATCCTCACCTTAACGGTTTCCGATGAAAGCATCTGCACCTAGTGTGAAGGCAAGGGCTGATGCTGCAGCCGCCTGCACTGGCTTCGGCAGCTGTTCTTTCTCTCTCTCCTCTTCTCCTCCAGCATTATCTCTCTTCATTTGAACGAAGATTCACAATGTGTACACACAGAGAGAGAGAAATCTGGAGTTCGGTTTAGCTCTGGCGCTCACTAGTAAACCCGCATATAACAGACGCGAGCTATGTCAAAACGACGTCGAACGGGTTTCATTTAAAGCTCGCATGTTCAAAACGGGAGTTGTATGAAAACGACGTCGCTTATGCTTAATTACACTTCTCACCTTCGCCATGCGAAGTCCCTTTAATCATGTATTCGACGAATTGCGGGCTCGTTTCTGTTTATCGCTGTGATCTAAACAGTTCATGTTGTAGATCTTGTAAAGAAATAATTCCATGATCAAAATTACTGGAATTGAGTACTTTTGGTTATATGATCGCAGACAATCAAAGTGAATTTGTTTTTGAGAAAATGGGTTTGGCCACACTGAATCTTGTAGAACCTCGCGTCTGAACGCGCGAGTTCCTTTGAAACGACGTCGCAGAGAAAGCGGTTGCGAATTCATCAAATTGTGATCTCGTCCCGATATATCTCCATGATCGAAATGGTTCATGTTGTAGAGTTTGTGGAGAACATAAATCTTGTTGAGTATGGTATTCATCGAACTCTGATCGCTATATAATCGGAGATGATTTGTGTGAAATTGTTTCTGTGAATATAGATTGGGTCATACTGTATCAAACCCGTTTTATCCATGTAGTATAAATTGATTACGAGGGAGGGAGAATGGACGAACGGCCGCACGCCATTGAGTTCTGTACAAAAAAAAAAAAAACCTTCTGAAAATCCAGCGAACGAAAAGCCCAATGGGGATGGCCATTCGCAAAAGAATCGCCAGCATGTACTCTCTCTCTCTCCCTCTCTCTCTAGATATTTTTGAAAGTGCGTGCATCTGGGTTATGGGGAAAGCGTTTGTTCTTGTTATGGGTATTGATTCTGTCCTTGTTTGAATACTTGTTTTGCTAAATGGTGAACCATCGACGAACAAAAACCTCTGCGGATTCTGCGTTGCTTGCTGCATCGAGAATAGCTCCCCCTTCTGAATCGAGCCAAAAGACCCAGCATGTACTCTCTCTCTCTCTAGATATTTTTGTATGTGCGTGCATCTGGGCCTGTCTGTCTGTCTCTTTCTCTAGATATTGTTGTATGTGCGTGCTTCTGGGTTTGGGTGATTCTTCTAGTGAAAAGATTTAATGGGGAAAGCGTTGTTCCTGTTATGGGTATTGATTTTCTGTCACTGTTTGAATACTTGTTTTGCTAAATGGTGAATTGTGCTGTTAACATGAAGAAAATGGTGAATTGTTTCCCTCTCTTTTGCTTTTACTGATCAAGAAGTAAAAGAGAGGGAAACAATGTGGATTTATGAAGATATTAAGGAAAGAGAGAAGATGGAATTGAGAAGGTTTGGGTGATTTTTCTAGGGAAAAGATTTGATTTTTGGCTCCTGTCTGAATTGTGATGTAGATGAGGACAATGGTAAGTTAATTCATTTTGTTCGAATTACATTGATAAAGAAGTAAATCAGTGAGATTTTAAGCTCTGAAGTTGGGGAAACACTGTTGAGTTGTTTAGATATAGGGAAAGAAAGAAGTTATGGAATAAATAAGGTTTGGGTGATCCTTGAAGAGAAAAAATTTGATTTTTTGGTCCCTGTTTGAATATTATCAAGTGCAGTTTGCTATATGGTGAATTGTGTTGCACATGATGAAAATGGGGAAGAAACAGTTCTTTTGGTTCGAATTGCATTGATCAAGAAGTAAAGAGTGAGATTGAGCTCTGAAATTGGGGGAAACAGTGTGGATTTATGAGGACTAAGTCATTGGATGACTACATTAGGTTTTAGGTCTGTAGTAGGGAAATAAAAGGAGAGATGGAGTTAAAGAGGATTTGGCCAGTTTGGGTGATTCTTCTGATCAAAAGATTCGATTTTTGGCCCCTGTTTGAATATTTTCTTGTGTGGTTTGCCATATGGTTAATTGTGCTGTACATGAAGAAAATGGTGAAATTAATTCATTTTGTTCGAATTGCATTGATCAAGAAGTAAAAGAGTGAGATTTTTTAAGCTCTGAAATTGGGGAAAACATTGTGGATGTATGAAAATAGTTATTGAATCACTGCATTAGGTCTTTAGGTCTGTAGCAGGGAAAGAGAGATGGAATTATGAGGATTTGGCCAGTTTGGCTGAAAAGATTCAATTTTTGGCCCCGTTTTGAATATTTTTCAAGTGGGGTTTGCTATATGGTTAATTGTGCTGTACATTAAGAAAATGGTGGAATATAAATTTTTTGTTCAAATTGCATTGATTCAGAGGTAAAAGTGTGTGATTGAGCTGTGAAATTGGGGAAAACATTATGGATTTATGAAGGTTAAGTTATTGGATCGTTGCATTAGGTTTTTATATCTATATATTAGGGAAAGAAAGGGGAGGTGGAATTAAGCGGGTTTTGGTGATTCTTCTAGTGAAAAGGTTTGACGGGAAAGCTTTGTCCCTGTTTTGAGTATTGATAGTTGGATCTGAAATACGATATTGCATCTTCAAGAAAACATCTGGCGAAAACCCACTAAAGTTGGTCATGAATGGGCTTCAGGTTTGTGACTTAGAATGCGTGAGTCTGTTATTTGAGTACTTAGTAAAAGTACTTGGTGCAACTTTTTGTTTTTGTAGAAACGAGTTTGTTGTATGGTTCTATTAGTCCATCTGTAGATCTCGATAAATTGCATAATGGTGAATGAAGCACTTTATTGCCACTTCAAACAGCTATCTTATTGCATGATTATCACTTCTTCACTAAGCTCAACATCTTAGATCACCTGCCATGGTTTTCATTTCCACTAAGCTTATCCCCCGTTCCGCTTTTGGTCCTTCAAAAATAAGTACTTATTTGCAATTTTCAAGTTTAAAAATAGTAGGCATAATGAAATCAAAAAAAATGCAATATGGATTTTGTTTGATAGATTTTGATAAGATCTATCAAACCCTGAAAAAAAATATTAAAAAATTACTTTTGTAAGTTCATTATTTTTAAGCTTGAAAATAGGTCCTTATTTTTTAAGTACTTATTTGAGAAAGACGAACGAGGCCTTACTGGGTTTGATAGTTGCATGGCTTATAGGGTTTTTTTTGTGTGTGTGTGTGTGCCAGTATAGTGGTTACTGGTTAGTTAGTATAGCTGACCGATGTTGCTCCTTCGACTCGAACCAGAGACCTTTCCCACGGGCACTAAGGCCCCCTCCACGACTACTTAATGCATATGGAAGGTTGTAATTAATTGGGTTCTTTATTTCTTTTCATTTGTTTCACTTCTAGAATGCACAATTTTTGTAGATTTAATAGAAGAGAGGAGGATTTCCCATCATTGAGAGAGTACAATGATTACTTGGAGGAAGTGGAAGATATGAGCAAGTTTTTGTACATGTACTCTATATTATTGTGGTCCGTTGGTTAAAATAAATGCTTTCCTTCTTCCAAAATGTTGGAGTGGCACCCTTGGGGGCCTGAGTTCTGGATATAGGTGTTTCTTTTGTAGGCATAGGATAGTTATTAGTTACCTATTACTCATTTAGGAAGAGAAATATGTCACCTTCACTCTATACAGACAATTCTAAAATGGTATATTTTTCCTTTTCCAGTCCTTGTAAGGTTATCTTGTGTTAGCGATCTTTTCTTAGATTGAGTTCATATGCTGCATCATTATGCTAATCACTTGTGGTAGTTTTTTCTTGCAATTATAATCCATTATCTTTCCAGCATGAGTTAATTCTTGTAATAATTTCCTAGACTTGCACAAGTTTGGTTGGTTAGGAGGACGGAAGAACTTTTAACTGATTTCACTATTTGGTTTGTGAAAGAAGAATAAACTGGTAGGACAGAGATGATATGGAAAAAAGAAATAGACAGATGTGGCAAAATCTTTTTCTCTTCTTAAAAAAAAAAAACAGTTGCGGCGAAATCTTCATCTTCTGCCTTCTTGTTTGTTCTGAGCTTTTCTGGTGAGTTTTTTATTTATTAGTCTAGAGAGTGTTATATATCTTACATTATGGAGGCCCGTTTTGTTTAACAAGTAATTTACTTCACTATAGTTGGATATGGTAATCTTTGACGTTCAAGACATGGAATGGAAGCTTTGCTTAGTACTTCGAATTCACACTTCGAAATGTGAAAGTGTAATTCATAAAGCTCGGTATAGCAGCAGACTTTTGGGCGTTGATGGCATACTGGCATAGTCTTAACCTCAACCCTTTTTCCAGTTAGAAGAAGAAACTGATGCTCAGGCTGTTATTTCAATGCCAGAGAGCCTAGCTATAAGCACAGCACTTAGATACATACGAGGAGCCACCACAAACTCTCGTGTTTGAGAGAGGGCTAATGGATTTGCATATAGCTTCACAAAGTGCAGTTCTGTGACTGTAGATAGCTTCTTCTACCCCCTACAATCAATTGAGGATTACATGGGTGCTGTTATTGTTGTTTTTTTCTTGCCTGAAATATATGAAAAGCATCATTGAGGTGGATGAAAGAGGCGGAGGCTCCTCTCATAACCCTAACCCAACCAGTCATTGTTTTTTCCCCACCCAAGACATTATCAGTTGGGCACAAGAATGGTTTTTTATAGCACAAAAACCAAAGATCACTCCGGGTAGAGTGGTGCAACAAATTGATTGACAGCCCATGTTTGGGGTGGTAAAAATTAGTAATACGGATGGATCGGTGAAATGGGAATGGGATCACAGCAGCAGGGGGTGTTATGAGAAAGAGTTCTGGACATTTAATTGCAGGTTTCCAGAGAAGAATTGGGTATTGCTCTCCCCTTCCAGCAGAACTCTGGGCTTTGCGAGATGGCCTAGAGTTGGGGAAAGCTCATAACCTGCCACAGTAGAAGCAGAGGCGGATGCCAGCATGGTCATTCAACCATTGGAGGATTCGATCTCAGTTGTTCGTCACTCTTTGACCAGTCTCGTTTGTGATTGCAGGTACCCTATGGCATCATTCGAATCAGCAAAGATTAGCCACAGTTTCAGAGAATCAAATAGAAGTGCGGATGTTCTAGCCAAGGCTGCCCTTGACAGTAGCTTAGACTTTATTTCTCTCTACTGTTCCCCTGGATGTTGTTGTCTTTCAATCAAAGTAAAATGTTTTGATTGGCTCCTTCCCTCTTATCTCACCCTTTCTCACCATCCAAAGGGGCTGTTAGAGCTTTTGTAAGCAGCCCCCATTTTTGGGACCACACGGAACAACACTTGAGAAGATCCTTTTGGATATCATTTTGCACCAACGCTGGATAAGTCTGAATAAACTCCTCGTTACAAGCAGAGTGCCAAGCCTCTTTGTTCATTAGGTCTGCACATAAGTTGGCCTCCCCCAGTACATAACAAAACTCATATTTGCAATATCCCTCTTCCATGAGCACGCAAACACTCTGAAATTGGGGTCTGTTTCATCTGCTTCTTGGAGGATCTTTAAGGCTTTACTTGAATCTAACTCAACGATCATGCGTCGGAACCCCTTCTGTTTGGCGAGCCACAATCCCTTCCAAATGGCCAACAACTTAGCCCGCACAGACGCAGAACTTGAGGCAACTCGGGCTTGAAAACCCATGATTCATGCGCCGCTTTTGTCTCTCATCGCATACTATGGTCCTGCAAAAAATCAAGTTGATCGAACATCGATAACCTAGTGAACGAATCACTCTTTTGACTGAATTTCTGGCTAAATATTTTAGACATTGCTAACAACCACTTGAAACAAATGATTCGTTCACTAAGTTATCAATGTTCGATTGACTTGATTTTTTGCAGGGCCATAGTATGCGATGAGATCTTTCAAGTGAACATTTCAGATCCACAATGGGAACAACTCAACTTGGAAAGGTGGCTAAAATCCATTGGTTCAACAATCCATGGGTTTCCTCGCCCTCGTAACGACCCATGCCACAACCTGGGGGTCGTATCTCAGAGTCTTAGAATTGTGAGACAGGTTTGCTCTCAACTGGCAGGTACAAAAGAGTTTCCAAAGACACTAGATTAATAGGTAAACACAAGGATCTCCTGTAGGGAGATTAGTCAACAGTGTGCCAAAAGTAACGGAAAACACTAAGACTTGTCTAAGCACTCAAAAATAAGAGTCCAAGACTCCATACACGCAATCTGGTAGCACTTGATTTACTATTGTGTATCAGTTCCCCATGGAGTATAACAGTCTGTAAAACCCAACTACGATATCATCCATAAACCTTGATTCCATTGAGAAAGTACTGAGTTGAGCTTGAGCAACTAAAGTTTATCGGCGTGATGATTCAAATATACTAACTAACCGTGCTCGCCTGAACCTACAAAACGGGAATCGAAAAAACTCAAAATTAGATAAGTGTAGAGCTTCAACGAAATCACTTTCTTAGAAACATCTGAACAACTAACTGAAATGGTACCCCACTATTGTGGCGAATAAAGCAAAGATTGCCTGCATATTTCAAAGTTCTAAGCAACCAGACTTATTCATTTTTAAGGGGAAAAAGTGGTGGAGTCTGATTCCAGGTTTGAGCCTGAGAGATTTCACTGACCACGGATTGGGGCCATGAGGTGGTCCCATTAACACATCTGTCTCATAGATCTTAACCTTGCCTTCATCAGCAAGATCATTGGCCTCAAAACTTATGTAGAACGTCATTAAACCGGACGGTTGAGCCATTACAGTCAAAACCTTCACGAACTGTAACTCAAGACCAAGTTTTTCCTGCACGTCACTGATAGATGTCATCGTGAGGGTATCCATTACAATCATAGATCGGAAAAAAATTGTGAATTATCATTAGAGACTCTTTCCACCGTGGCCCAAAACAATGATCCCAAGTGATCATCTCATAAGTCATAAATAAACAGCAATAGTAATATGTTGGAATCTAACATGAAAATATTGATTGAACATCGAGGGGAGGGCACCTAGAGTCATGGAAAGCAGCCTAATTATCTAAACATCATCATCAATGTATACAGACTCCATGCTATCCGTGCAGATACAGACCTTCAACCCTCCTTTAATTCTCCTTTGCCCACTGCAGAGCCATGATGCCAGCTCTAATTTCCACCAAAGTTGCTGAACAGGCATCTCCGCCACTTGCTGAGCAGCGTTTATGCCTTGACTCCTCTTTGTAACTCAAGCAGCAGCTCCGCGCATTGATTCGGCACCCCAAGCCTCATCCGTGACGAAGTGCCATGCTCCAGTCAAATCCACCTCCTCATCCAGACAGTTGAAGGTCTACCAGATCTCTGAATCCCTCCCTGATGGTCTCCCCTTAAGACCCCCAATACCTCCCAATCTCTGCTTGCTGCTTCTTTTCTGGATCGAAACTAAGTCGCAAGGCTGCAAATATGGCCATAGCATCATCCAAACTAGCCAATTCCCTTCAAAAGGCCATATTATTGCAACTGCACGGATGAACCACAATAAGCATACTGAATCCCACATCACTTTTATCTAGGGGCCTCCCACATCACCACAAAGAGCAATTTATTTTTTACATAACTGTGAAGTATGGAATATTAATTGTGAGGCATTCCCTATTCCAGCTGCCCTTTTAAAGGGGGCCCACCTAAGAAGGCCAGTGAATCTTGTCATAAATGGACCATACCAATAAATCTTGACTAATATTATGACATTTTTTGTACATAGTTCCACAGTGAACGTACTAATCGTACTTTGGAGTTGAGCACCTCAACTACCATTTTCCGAGTTAGCAAAAGCAAGTAAGTATTACTCAAAGAGTACAATGTTTTTTCGAAAAGACTACAAGTTTGAATCACAAAGAGTAATTTGTTATTTGCAAAATTGGGGAATATAGAATATTAATTGTGAGTCATCCCCTATTCCAGCTGCCCTTTTAAAGGGGTCCACCTAAGTAGGCCAGTAAATCTTGTCGGACCCTACCAATAAATCTTGACTACCATTATGACATTTTTTGTACATAGTTCCACCGTACTAACAGTACTATGGAGTTGAGCACCTCACTACTATTCTCCGCGGTAGCTGGAGCAAGAAATTCCTTGTTGTCACAGATTAAAACTCAAGTGACCATCAAATCCCTCTCGTATAAACACAATTGTTGTCAAACGAGGAATGGAGTAGAGAGAGGTATGCCGA
>BPLS01019627.1:0-15378 GCA_019656275.1 Rhododendron kiyosumense
AAGGCAACCAGATTGAAAGCAATAAACTACATAATGTACAACAATGAGCTATTCAAGAGATTGATGGACGGCCTTCTGTTAAAATGCTTAAACAAGGTAAGTGCCTTTAAGGTAATGGCTGAAGTGCATGAAGGGATTTGTGGAGCACATCAAGCTGGCATAAAAATGAGATGGTTGATAAGGAGGTATGGTTATTATTGGCCTACCATCCTTAAAGATTGTATAGATTATGCAAAAGGGTGTCAAGCCTGTCAAAAAACAGGTCCACTCAAGCGTTTGCCAGTCGCAGATTTACAATATGTGATAAAACCATGGCCTTTCAGGGGTTGGGCCATGGACATGATTGGGATGATTTATCCTCCTTCTTTGGAAAAGCATAAGTTTATCTTAGTGGCTACTGATTATTTCACAAAATGGGCGGAAGCACAAGTTTATCAGGCGGTAAAGCAAACCCATGTTATTGATTTCATAAAAGAAATCATATACAGGTTTGGAAGCCCTCAAACGATAACAGTGGATAATGGTTCCATATTCGAAGGGAAGCTGGTAAAGAACTTTGCTAGTAACCATGGAATTTCATTAATATATACCAGCACTTATTATGCTCAGTCAAATGGTCAAGCGGAATCAACCAACAAGATCATCAAGAGGGGGATCCAAAGAATGGTGGATCAGAACCCAGAGGTTTGGCATGAGTTGTTACTTGACACTTTGTGGGCGTATAGAAATACAAAGAGGACTAGCACAGGTACTACTCCATTTGCCTTAACTTACGGACATGATGTTGTGTTGCCTATGGAGATTACTGTAAGATCTCAAAGAGTAGCGTGTCAAAATAATTTAGATACAGGGTCTTATCATCAAGCCTTGCACATGGAGTTAGAAGATATTGATGAAGCCAGAGTAAAGGCTTTAAATCAAATCATGTTGCAAAAGGCAAGAGTAGCAAGAAGTTATAACAAGAGAGTCGCCTTTCGAAGCTTCGATGAAGGGGATCTTGTGTGGAAAGTTATTCTTCCTATCAGGGATAGGAGGATGAAAAGAGACGGATTAGGAAAATGGGCGCCAACATGGGAAGGGCCTTTTCAAATCCATAGAGTGTTGAGAGGAGGAGCCTATCATTTGAGAAATCTGGATGGTTATGTTCATCGAAGAAAAATTAATGGAAGGCATCTCAAGGCTTATATTCCATCTATATGGGAATCCTTTCATAAAAGATAGCTTTCGAAGGAAGGTTTCTAACGATTTCGATGGGATTTGGTTATTTTTAAGCTAAAACCAAAGCGAATTCCGAATTCGAAGCATTGGTGGTACAACGGTATGATTTCAATTGGTTTTGACATTCAGGAGTTCTTTTCCTTGAAGTCCTTATGTGATCACATTTCAGTCAAATTGTCATATTAGTATTCGAAGCCAGTCAAGCATTGTCAACCAAATTTTCCATTATATTTATGGAACAACAAAACAAAAGAAAACCCAAATGGGTTGAAGCAGATCCAAGTGGATCTGGGTAAAGGTAAAATAAACACAAACAGGTCCAAATGGATCTGAACAAAAAAAAAAACCCCCACTCCGGCCTAAAAAGCAAAAATGAAGATCATATTTGATCCTCACAGTCCCAAGGGAGAATCCTTAATAAGATTTTCCCCCCGGGGGACTTTTTGCTTCATGAGCCGAAAGGACGGATGAGAGATCATCCCAGGTCCTAGCCAAGCAGAGACGTGAAGCCGTCTCCACGCACACCAGCTGGCTTCGAAGCTGTTCAACCTCGCTTCGAAGGGCCTGGAGCTCTGTTTGAATCTCTCTCTTAAGCTCCGTAAGCATATTGGCCAGCTTAGCCATCTCAGCCGCAAGGTTGGCAGAAGGAGTGGGTTGATCAGCATCCATGATTGGATATGGGAGCGGGAGAGAGTGAAAGAAAGAATGCACCATCCTGTTAACACATGGGTTTATTTATACTTAAACAAGTACAAAGAATCTACTTCAGTGATTATGGGCATTGATGAGTGGAAATACGTAAGGCTCAGAAGACGAAAGGTCTGAGAGCGTTTGGACGGCATGCCTTCTGATAATTAATGAATTGCAACTCACAAGGAGACGGCTGGAAAGTCTCGGGAACTGAATGAGTTGGATAACTTAATTTAGGCCGCGTGTGGTGCTAGCGTGTTTCATCGTTGTCAACATTGTTTATTATTTGTTCGAGGGCTTCGAAGGGGAGGCCCAGTCAGGATAAAATAATACAAAAGTGCTTGTGAGGAAAATTTCTGTTTCTGTGATTTTCTTCATGCTTATTACGTCCACGTTGATATTTGGCATTAGAAGCGGAATGAAAACAGTAACGAAAGGCTAAACTACCAGTTCATTGGTCAAAGCCAATATCGAAAGTATAAATACGAATAAGCAGTTTTCATTTCATCAACTCGGAAGGTTACAAGTGGATTACATTGAGAAACCTATCTAGGGTCTATTAGTATCTCGAAGCTGGGTCCCTAGGGATCAAAGCTGAGTCTCTAGGGATAATCCAACTGAGATACAAAGACTAGGACCAAGCTTCATTGAGACTTGGTCCAAGTTCCTTACCAGTTATTGGTAGGGAGATAGAGCTCATAGCTCCATAGGTAGGTAGGTGGGCTTCGAAGACCATTATTGGTTCGATTCTTTGGTCTTCGAAGCAACCGCTGGATATAGGCACATCATGGGAATTGATGTGGCTATACCCAGAGGCTTTAGGATTTAGGGCAAATTTCATGGGAAGTGATGTGGCTATGTTGGAAGCTTTTCTTCGAAAACAGAGGAGGCTTCATGATGGGTCTCTTAGGAGCCCTAACAGAGAAGCGTGGTTTGGAAGTTGCTGAAAGAAGGAAAGCGAGGAAGGAAGACGTTTGTGAGTTTTTTTTTCCAAGACCTCTATTTATACTAGTAAGCTTGGGAGTATTCATTTATGCCTCTTTAAGATACGGTAGGTGGAGCGTTGGCACAGTAATCTTTCTGAATTATGAAAAGTGGAAAAACAGTGTTTGGTTTAATGACGGGTGTATTTGCTCAAGAGAATCGAATAACTAATGAAAGAATAAAGTACAAACTGTTTGAGATTACAGAAAAGGACTAGTTACATTGCAAATGGTAGTTAGTAGTCCTCGAAGAGAACTAAAGTTAGTATCCAAAAGGGACGTATGAGCTGCTCTTCTCCTCTGTTCCTCTCGAAGGGAAGGAATAAGTCGTGGGAGCATTGACTCATCCCTTAGTGCTTCACTTTCGAGTTCTGGGAAGCCCCGTGAAACTTCAGCTCTCTCTTCCCTGACTTTCTCCATCTCTTCTTGTAACCGTTGCATTTCCTTGTCGAGCTCTGAAAGCTTATCTCTTCGAGCCTGATATAAAGATAGACGAGAGGCGGTCTCAAGTGCTTTGGCTTCTAACTTGTTGGCCTTTTCAAAGGTCAATCCAATGCTCTCGGACAAGAAATGATTGTGAGCAATCAATTCACTGAACTGCTTGAGTTGCCTTTGGAGAGTGGAATTGATTGACATGGGAAGACCTTGGGAGAGAAGTAAAGCTTGATGGCACACCTCGAAGTGATAGGTTAAACTATGTTCAATCAAAGTGGGAAGTCCTAACTGATTTAGGGTCCTCAGAAGACTCTTTAATGTCAAGACTTCTTCCTTCGAAAGAACATGTTTAAGACTAAAAGAAGGTAAGAGAAGAGGTGTGGTGGGGCTCAAGAGTTGCTGAAGGCTTTCCAAAGGGTTCGAAGAGATAAGAGGAGTGGGAGTAGCTATTTTATTGCAAAATTCTTCCAATTGACTTTTAAAGAAAGATATATCAAAAACAACTAAGGGCAAGTCAATTGGAGAAGAGGAAGGTGTGGGATGGTCTCTGGGACGAAGAGCCATGCTTGTTACCTGCATAAGGTTTATAAGTTAAAGTTAAGTTGAATGAAAACAGGAAGTGAAAGGTATGACTGATTGTCAAGAGTACCTGATCAGAGGAAGAGGCTGAACTGGGGCTTTGATCCTCAGCACTTCTGAAAATATGGCTCTTCGAAGCCAAAATTGGGTCCATGCTTAGAGGTCCCTCCCCTGAAACTGATAAGGGAGTGAGGGGAAAGGCTCTCTGGAGGATAGGAAGTGGCCCCAAAGCCTTTAAAGGAGCCAAACTGGTCAGTACTTGTGCAAAGGTTGGTTCAGTAAGGAGTGACAGCAAAGTGTGCATGTCAATATCCTTTGCAGCAGAGTCTTTCTGTACAGAAAGAGCTTGGACAGGAGATGCCTGCAAAGGACAAAGAAAAGTTAGAGTGAATCCTTTCACAAATTCGAAAGGCGAATATTCAGAGGATACCTTGTGGGGGACATCTTTTGGCGTTTGGATTGAGGGCTCTATCACTTCTTGTTGAGGGCAAGGAACGAGAGCTAGGTCCAATGCCTCAACAAGAGATGTAACTTGAGCCTACAAAGAAGTTAACAGTGAATCACGAGCACAGGAGACTCATGAAATGTGTGCAATATAAACTGACTTACCTCTTTTGGGGAGGAAGGTCTCTTCGGAGAAACAGGCCTCTTGGGAGGAGTTGTTTTCCTCACATGGGAAAGGATCTCCTTCACTTGTCTTGTTTCACCTGGTTCGAATTCAAGAGTCGGGATTACAGCAAAGTCCTTTTATTCCTAAGGGAATACTGAATCATAAATGAGAAAGGAGTTTACCCCTGGAGGCCAGTATCTCTGTATCACTTTCTGTTTCTTCATCACTAGAAGAGACCTGAGGGCCACGCTTCCTGGTGGTCCTTGTCCTCTTCGAAGCTAAAAGAAAGGGAATAAGAAGGTGACTCGGATAGGTAGTATGGCAATTTAAAGACTAGTTAGAGGGAAGGGAACCAACCTGGAGGTGCAGCTGAGGGCTCAAGATAGTGTTTGGTGGGAATTACTTCTTTGGGCGGAGAAGTAAATTTTCTTCTCTTCGAAGCACTTTCTGAAGAGGAGGGGGCTCCTGCAGTATTGAATGTAGTTAGGTTTGGTTTCGGCAGAAAAGAAAATGTGTTCAGGGACACTTACCTCTTTTTTGTGTTACCCTCGTAGATTGCCTTCTTGGTGGAGAGGGAGGAACGACCATTGCGATTGGAGAGGCTTCAACTGGAGTCAATTGCTGTTCAACTTCGCCTCCAGCAATGTCTTCGATCCCTCCAGCCAGGCCAAATGCATTGTCAGAGGAAAAGGAGGACGAGTCATTTTTTCCTCCATGACCAAACTCAGACTTCTCAAACCCAATGTGGGCTAGAAACTGTTTGTAGGGTTTAACCCCTGAGAGGAAAGAGCAGTTAGAGTGCCACCAGTCGTCAAATGCAGGGGTGGTGCGCACTTCAGGTTCCCTGAAGTCCTGAGTAATTGTCCTCCTCAATGCATTTCGGGCCTGAGCAAACCCTGTCAGGAAATGCTCGACCGAGATGGGTGATCGTTCAGACATACAAATGTTGGCAAAGCCACAGTAAGGGGAAGGTATGCCTTGAACAAAGTCCAGCTGTCTAGCAAATTGTGCAGGGCAGTATACCTCTGCATGTGCCATGGACTTGAGGGTGTTCGACGAGGAAATAAAGATCTCTCTGCTCGTCAGAATGTTGCTCCATGCTTGGAGAGCTAGAGAGGATCTTCCTTGTTTATCCGCCAGAATCTCGAACAACCATACTAGTCCAACAAGAGTGGGGAATGGATTGGGCCACTCTCTGTCTGAGGCGAGACCAGCAAAGAAGCAGAGGTAGTACACCAAAGACTGTGTTGTATTGTCCTCTGGGTGGACGTAGTTGTCACCATGAACATTTGGCGCTTCGACAAGGCCAGCAAGGGATGTGGGTGCTTTGAAGGGACCCAACTCAGGAAAGTAAGCATGAAGCCATAGTTGAATGAACCATTGAGGGCCTCCCTGTGAGTGGTTCAAACCCTTCTGATAGAAGTCATACCCGGCCTTGTAGACGTGGCCCAGGAAGTAAGAGGCAAAGGCGAACTCTTCTCCTCTAGCAAGTGCCAGTGCCAATGGAACGAACTCATTCATCACTCTTTTTCCGGAGTGGCAGAAGATGTGCTTGCAGAGGGTATAGAGAATGTAGGCAAAGAATTCTGTTTCAGTCACTTCGCCTACCAATTTCTTTTCTCTTTGGTAGAATTGGGAAAAGGCCCCGTTTGTGGCGGTCAGACGAGTAAAGCCCTCAGGGGGGAGGTATTCCTTGGTAGGGTCAAATTGGGGGCCATATGGAATGAGCCCCAGCATTTGAGTAACATCCAGAACTGTGGGTGCCATCATGCCACAGTTAAAGCGAAAGAAGTTGAAAGATGGGTCCCAAAAGGCCAAAGCGGCTTGAATCAGAGAAGGATTTTGTGGGACCCCCCTTCGAAGGAGGGTAATAATTCTTTTTAAACCCACCTTCTCTAAATCGTCCGACTTCGCAGCCAACATACAGGTGGTCCATATTTTCCAATCCTTGTCCAATGTGGGCCAGCAGGGGAAGGATTTCTTTGGAAAATGTTGCCAATCGAGGCTCGAACTGTAGAGACCCGTAAATTTTCTAATTAATTTAAATATTGTAATAAAAGAAAATAAAAGAAAATAAAGGGACGAAAATGGTTTAATTATGAATGTGGGGTCTCATGTGAAAGAAGTTGAAAGTCATGGGTTTTTATGCAATTTGTGCATGTGTGTGCCGTGTGTATATACCAGTGAAACCTTTTTTTTTTTTCTTTTTCATTTTTCTTATCTCTCAACTCTCAGCTCTCTCTCGGTCTCTTACTCTCTAAACCAAAAACTCATCTCCAAACCCAAAATCCACAACAATCAACTCCCAAATTATTTTCTACTCGCATTTTGGAGCTCGTATTGCGTTGGACAAAGCTCATTTTGGTGTATTTTGCTTGGCTTGGGACTCCGAAAGCTAGGGTTCGCTCCATTCTTTTCGATTGCGATTTGGATACTCGAGGTAGGGAATTCTACCTCTCTTTATATGTTATTTGGGTTCTCCTTCATCTTATTTGAGTATCTCCATGCTTTGTTTGAGCTTGTTGTGGTTATTGTTTGGTCTGGACGAAAATCTGATAACTTCTGAAAAAAATCGCTAAATGTTGAATTCCTACCGGTAGGACGTTTTTCTCTACCGGTAGAACCTTGTTTTTGTGATAACGTGTACTCTCTGTTTTGTGTTTGTACCGGTAAGACTTGTTCCCTACCGGTAGGACTGCTAATTTTTCTCACCTACCGGTATCAATTTTATTTCTACCGGTAGAACTCCTGTGGACCAAATTTTGCACTTCCTGTTTTCGAGTTGTACCGGTAGGAGCCAAATTCCTACCGGTAGGTCACCTGACAAAACCCAGAAATTTGCATGTGCCGACCTTTTTCTTTTCCAAGCCTAAAGGTCTTCCTAGGACATTAAATGGTTAGTTTATTATTCATTATGATGGCTTGATCAATCATGCATGATGCCATGGTCATTGAAGCATCCAACTTGAATTAGTCCGAAAATGTGAATTTCTTTTAAAATGATGAGGATGAGCTACGAATTGTACATTGTTTTACGAACGGTACACTTGAGTACAGTAACAACGCGCGAACATGTGGGGCCCATCGACGGGTGGGTGACCTGGCAGGGGATATTCAGGGTCCCATAATTAGCCTGGCAGGAGCCAATGCTCAAAATAATTATTCAAGGCCTAGCCTTTACGGTGGGTGACTTGGCAGGGGATATCGGGGTCCCAAAATTAGCCTGGCAGGAGCTTCGGCTCAGACACACAAAAGCGAGACGACATGTTGAGACGTAGATTGGACGGGTGTGATTTATGGATTTAATAAAAGAAAGATTGGGGATCTTGGAACACTTGTTCATAATAATTGTACTTCCTCCGTTGTCTTGATCTTCCATTATTTATTCGTTTGTCTCGCTCATTTGCATATAGAGTTTGTGTAGACTTTTCTACTGGGCTAGTGTAGCTCAAGCCTTATATTATTTTCAGGTACTAATCCGGGACCGTAGATTGCATTGTTTGGAGTGCTTGGAGTGTGGTCACTACTTTTGAAAGCTAACCAAGGAGTTACTTATCCATCTTTTGTAAATTTCTTTTGGAAAGATGTATTTGTAACTAAAGTTGTAATTCTTTTGACTTGGAATATTGTATCAATTAATTGTCTTTCGAAATACGATACTTATGATAATTTGGGGCCGTCGAGCCAGTGATGTAATATTTTGGAACCCTTTTGGGACTTGGGAGTACGATTATGGAAGTGAGAATACGGATATTATGAGTATTTTTATTATGAAAATCATTTATATTTACGTTGAAAAATCAGGTCGTGACAACTTGGTATCAGAGCGTGAGTTTAGAACACCTAGAGACCGTGGGGAGACGTTTCGTCTCATGGGTTCAAACTGTCGCGCCTTTTTAACATAACTTGTGCATGCTTGTGTGACTAACATTCATGTGATTACTTGACATTGCATTTTCGATATTGTAGAGTGGCATAGAGTCGTTATTGATCCGTGTTGGGAAGTCCGTGGTTTTGACCTTATAGTAATAATGTTGAGATTAATAGCTTTTCTTCTTATATTATGTAGCTAGATGCCTCCGAAGTCGCGTGTTAGACGAAGTGGGGCTGGAAATCGGGGTGGCCGTGGCCGTGGTCGTGGTCGTGGGGTACCTCCGGAGGATGAGGTTAGTCAGCTTGGGGAGAATCCAGGTGGAAATCCGGGGGCTGGGGTTGGTCGAGGTGCAGGTGTACCTCTCACTCAAAACCAATTTGCTAGAGATCTCGTCGCAGCACTTACAGCTGCCAATCTTTTAAACCAAGCACCTAGAGAGAACGTCGAGGATCGAGCCATGGTGGCAATGCGAGAGTTTAGCCGTAGGAACCCTCCAGTGTTCGATGGGACCAGTAGCGACCCTTTGGTGGCTGACCATTGGTTAGCTCAAATGCGTAAACTCTTTAGAGCACTCAATATCACTGAAGATAATATCAGAGTAGGTATCGTGGCTGTGCAACTTGTTGGTGAGGCCGGTGAGTGGTGGGAGTCGGTTTTGGAAAGCAGGAAAGACGCGAGGAGAGCAGTAAGAACCGCAGCTCAGGCAGACGAACCCGATGTGGAGAATTTGACATGGGCTGAATTTGAGGCACTATTCGAGGAACAGTATTTTCCGGAAACTTCCCGTGAGAATCTTAGGGAACAATTTGAGAAGTTAGAGCAGGGGAGCATGACCGGGTCGGAGTATGCACAGAAGTTTCAATCTTTATCTCGTTTTGCGCCAGAGTTAGTGGTGACGGAAGAGAGGAAATGTAGACGCTTTGAGAAAGGATTGCATAGTACCCTAAGGAGGATGGTAATGGTGCAACGCAGGACGAAATACGCCGAGGTAGTTGAGTGTGCGAGGAGTATTGAGATGCCAAAGGAAGCACAACGAAATAGGGGAGTTTGGGAACCGCGACAACCGACCGTGAATGCAAGTTCTTCGTCGGGGAGCTTTGGGAGTCAGGGGAGAAAAAGGCCAAGGGAACCATCTCAGACACCACAGGGTAGTTCGTCGAACTTTAGGCCGCCTTCTTCTTTGGGGACTCGGGGTGCTCTATCCAGACCTTCGCCCGTATGTTACAAGTGCAACCAACCTGGACACGTTCGTGCTCAGTGTCCGCAGCTCGAGAAGGCTTGTTTCATTTGTGGTAAAACGGATCATTTCGCAAGGAACTGTCCTCAGGGGTCGGGAGCGCATAGTGAATCTGGTTCCGTTCAGCAGCAGGGAGCAGGACATAGTGCAGGCCGACAGTTCAAGGGCACTTTGAGGCAGCAGCAGCCTCACTTCCGCCAGACTACGTCAGCTCAGAGTTCCGGGGTTGATAGGGGAGCGAGTTCTTCCGCACCTGTTCAGGGTTCTGGTCAGCGGGGAAGTTTTGTGCAGGGTCAGGGTACCCAGGGACGAGTTTTCAACATCACTTCTGCTGTTCCACCTACTATTTCTCAGGCTCCGGAGACTTCTGTTGTGAGGGGTACCTTTCTTTTGTTCAACTCTTTTGCTAAAGTACTCTTTGATTCTGGAGCATCGCATTCATTTATTGCTGTATCGTTTGTGCGTGCGTTGGAATTGGAACCGGAAACTATTAGTCCTCCTTTGTTTGTCGAGACACCTCTAGGGGGTAGAACGCCTCTAAATCATATCTGTCGAGATTGTGAGTTGGTTATTCGTGATCGTCATTTCGTATTTGACTTCATTGTTCTGGAAATGTCGGGATTTGATCTTATCTTGGGGATGGATTGGTTATCCATGTTTCATGCTACCATTGATTGTTTCAAGCGCCGAGTTCGTATTTGTCCTCCCGAGGGTCCTTGTTTCGAATTCTTCGGAGAGCGTCGGGAACCGTTGGAATCATATTTGTGTGGGCCTCATGAATTAGAGTCGATTTACCCATTATTAGCGAGTTTGACGTTAGATGAGGATGCCTCCGCGCGTGGGGAGTTACCCTTAGTGGTTTGCGACTTTCCGGATGTGTTTCCAGAAGAGTTACCCGGTTTACCTCCTGAGAGAGAAGTCGAGTTCACGATAGACTTACTTCCTGGTACCGCTCCTATTTCTGTACCTCCGTATCGTTTTGCACCCGCTGAATTGAGAGAGTTAAAGACTCAATTGCAGGAATTGGAGAATTTAGGATTCATTCGTCCGAGTACGTCACCATGGGGAGCACCAGCTTTGTTTGCTCAAAAGAAGGATGGTTCACTCCGTTTATGCATTGATTATCGTAAGCTCAATCGTGTAACCATTAAGAATAAGTATCCTATGCCTAGAATCGACGATTTATTTGATCAACTTCGGGGTGCCACTTGCTTTTCTAAAATCGATTTGAGGTCCGGCTATCATCAGTTAAGGGTTCGTAGAGAGGACATCCCTAAAACCGCTTTCCGCACTCGTTATGGCCATTATGAGTTCGTTGTTATGCCTTTCGGTTTGACGAATGCTCCAGCTACATTCATGGACTTGATGAATCGTATTTTTCGTGCTTATCTCAATCGTTTCGTTGTCGTCTTTGTGGATGATATTTTAATCTATTCGCCTACGGAGGAGGAACACCGAACCCATCTTGCCATTGTCCTTGAACTTCTGAGAGAGCACCAATTGTACGCTAAGCTTAGTAAGTGCGAGTTTTGGTTATCCGAAGTTAAATTCTTAGGCCACGTGGTTTCGAAAGGTGGAGTGTCTGTTGATCCAGCAAAGATAGAGTCGGTTATGAATTGGCAGCAACCGAAAAACGTGTTTGAAATCCGTAGTTTCTTGGGTTTGGCCGGATACTATCGTCGCTTTGTCCTTGACTTTTCTCGTTTAGCGGCACCGATGACTAGATTAACGCGCAAGGGAACCCGTTTTGTTTGGAGTGACTCGTGTGAGACGGCTTTCCAAGAGTTAAAGAAGCGTTTGACTACCGCACCTGTTTTGATTGTGCCCGAACGTGGAGTTGGCTACTCCGTGTATTGTGATGCGTCTAAGGAAGGGTTGGGGTGCGTGTTGATGCAAGCAGGACGAGTAGTAGCGTATGGATCACGGCAATTGAAAACTCACGAGCGGAATTACCCGACACACGATCTAGAACTTGCGGCCGTCGTTTTTGCTTTGAAAAGTTGGCGCCATTATTTGTACGGTGAGAAATTTGAAGTCTTTTCCGACCATAAGAGTTTGAAATACCTGTTCTCTCAAAAGGAACTTAACCTTCGTCAACGCCGATGGATGGAGCATTTGGAGGATTATGATTTCGAATTGCAATACCACCCGGGAAAAGCGAACGTTGTGGCAGACGCGTTGAGTAGAAAACCGAGACATCTTGCGAGCTTAGCAATTCATGAGTGGAAAGCAATGAACGATTTGGGCTCATATGCCATGTACTTTGAGGATGTTCAAGAGGGGGTCACGTTGTGTAATTTGACAGTGCAATCGACTTTATCGACCCGAGTGATTGAGGCTCAACAACACGATGATGAGGCGGATGAACTTCGTACAAAATTCCTTAGTGGGAAAGCTCAAGAAGGGTGGATGATCCATGCCGATCAAAGTTTGCGCTACCAAGGGAAGTTGTTCGTACCCGTTTCGTGTCGAGAGGAAATATTGCGAGAGTTTCATCATTCTCCATTAGCCGTACATCCA
Organism: Rhododendron kiyosumense; assembly: GCA_019656275.1. NCBI lineage: Eukaryota > Viridiplantae > Streptophyta > Magnoliopsida > Ericales > Ericaceae > Rhododendron > Rhododendron kiyosumense. The sequence continues at coordinate 12,147 of BPLS01019627.1, forward strand.
GGAGGAACGAAAATGTATCACGACTTGCGTAGGCAATTTTGGTGGTCCGGAATGAAGAGGGATGTTGTGACTTTCGTATCCAAGTGTCTCACGTGTCAACAAGTGAAAGCGGAACATCAACGACCCGCAGGGGAGTTACAACCATTGCCAGTAGCCGAGTGGAAGTGGGAGAACGTGACCATGGATTTTGTTACGGGTTTACCGAGATCACCGAGGGGGCATGACGCTATTTGGGTAGTTGTGGATCGTTTGACTAAGACCGCTCACTTCTTGCCTATTCACGTTACAGATTCCGTTGAGGTGCTTAGCCGTTTGTACATTCGAGAGATCATTCGACTCCATGGGATTCCCGTATCCATCGTGTCCGATCGAGATCCGAGATTTACCGCGCGTTTTTGGCAGAGTTTGCAAGCTGCTTTGGGTACAAATCTCTTATTTAGTACTGCGTATCATCCTCAAACCGATGGACAATCCGAGAGAACGATTCAAATTTTGGAAGATATGCTTCGAGCTTGTGTGATGGATTTCCGGGGTAGTTGGGAGGATCATTTGCCATTAGTCGAATTCGCGTACAACAACAGCTATCAATCTAGTATCGAAATGGCACCGTACGAGGCCTTGTATGGGAGACCGTGTCGATCACCTGTGTGTTGGACTGAATTGGGAGAGGCTACGCTTGTAGGGCCGGATATGATTAAGGACACCTCCGAGAGCATGAAAGCAATACGCCAACGCCTTAAGAAAGCTCAAGAGAAAACGACCGAACAAGTTAAGGTGATCCGTCAAAGGTTGTTGACCGCGCAAAGTAGGCAAAAGAATTATGCCGATCGTCGTCGTCGCCCGTTGTCGTTTGAAGAGGGAGATCATGTATTTCTCAAAGTATCGCCGCGTAGAGGTTTATCACGTTTCGGGAAAAAGGGAAAGCTATCGCCGCGTTATATCGGGCCGTTCGACATTATTGAGAAAATCGGGGAGGTTGCGTATCGCTTGGCTTTACCACCAAGGTTATCGGGTATCCATGACGTGTTTCATGTGTCTATGCTGAGGAAGTACGAACCGGATCCGTCGCATGTGTTAGAGTGGTCCGAACTCGAGTTGGAGGCCGATGCATCTTATGGGGAAGAACCGGTCCGTATCCTAGATTCGCGTGATCAAGTATTGAGGGGTAAGACGATACCGTTAGTTCGAGTCTTGTGGAGGAGTCAGGGTAGCGAGGAGTCGACTTGGGAACGAGAAGACGAGATTAGAGAAAAGTATCCGCATCTATTTCCGGAATGAACAAATGTGAGTGTTTGAAAATTTAAAGTGTCATAGTGTTTGATTTGTTGCATAATATTGGTGGATAGATTTGTTGCATATTTAAATGATGCATGATTTAGTTGAGCATGGTTGTTTAAATTTCGAGGACGAAATTCCTTTAAGGAGGGTAGGATGTAGAGACCCGTAAATTTTCTAATTAATTTAAATATTGTAATAAAAGAAAATAAAAGAAAATAAAGGGACGAAAATGGTTTAATTATGAATGTGGGGTCTCATGTGAAAGAAGTTGAAAGTCATGGGTTTTTATGCAATTTGTGCATGTGTGTGCCGTGTGTATATACCAGTGAAACCTTTTTTTTTTTCTTTTTCATTTTTCTTATCTCTCAACTCTCAGCTCTCTCTCGGTCTCTTACTCTCTAAACCAAAAACTCATCTCCAAACCCAAAATCCACAACAATCAACTCCCAAATTATTTTCTACTCGCATTTTGGAGCTCGTATTGCGTTGGACAAAGCTCATTTTGGTGTATTTTGCTTGGCTTGGGACTCCGAAAGCTAGGGTTCGCTCCATTCTTTTCGATTGCGATTTGGATACTCGAGGTAGGGAATTCTACCTCTCTTTATATGTTATTTGGGTTCTCCTTCATCTTATTTGAGTATCTCCATGCTTTGTTTGAGCTTGTTGTGGTTATTGTTTGGTCTGGACGAAAATCTGATAACTTCTGAAAAAAATCGCTAAATGTTGAATTCCTACCGGTAGGACGTTTTTCTCTACCGGTAGAACCTTGTTTTTGTGATAACGTGTACTCTCTGTTTTGTGTTTGTACCGGTAAGACTTGTTCCCTACCGGTAGGACTGCTAATTTTTCTCACCTACCGGTATCAATTTTATTTCTACCGGTAGAACTCCTGTGGACCAAATTTTGCACTTCCTGTTTTCGAGTTGTACCGGTAGGAGCCAAATTCCTACCGGTAGGTCACCTGACAAAACCCAGAAATTTGCATGTGCCGACCTTTTTCTTTTCCAAGCCTAAAGGTCTTCCTAGGACATTAAATGGTTAGTTTATTATTCATTATGATGGCTTGATCAATCATGCATGATGCCATGGTCATTGAAGCATCCAACTTGAATTAGTCCGAAAATGTGAATTTCTTTTAAAATGATGAGGATGAGCTACGAATTGTACATTGTTTTACGAACGGTACACTTGAGTACAGTAACAACGCGCGAACATGTGGGGCCCATCGACGGGTGGGTGACCTGGCAGGGGATATTCAGGGTCCCATAATTAGCCTGGCAGGAGCCAATGCTCAAAATAATTATTCAAGGCCTAGCCTTTACGGTGGGTGACTTGGCAGGGGATATCGGGGTCCCAAAATTAGCCTGGCAGGAGCTTCGGCTCAGACACACAAAAGCGAGACGACATGTTGAGACGTAGATTGGACGGGTGTGATTTATGGATTTAATAAAAGAAAGATTGGGGATCTTGGAACACTTGTTCATAATAATTGTACTTCCTCCGTTGTCTTGATCTTCCATTATTTATTCGTTTGTCTCGCTCATTTGCATATAGAGTTTGTGTAGACTTTTCTACTGGGCTAGTGTAGCTCAAGCCTTATATTATTTTCAGGTACTAATCCGGGACCGTAGATTGCATTGTTTGGAGTGCTTGGAGTGTGGTCACTACTTTTGAAAGCTAACCAAGGAGTTACTTATCCATCTTTTGTAAATTTCTTTTGGAAAGATGTATTTGTAACTAAAGTTGTAATTCTTTTGACTTGGAATATTGTATCAATTAATTGTCTTTCGAAATACGATACTTATGATAATTTGGGGCCGTCGAGCCAGTGATGTAATATTTTGGAACCCTTTTGGGACTTGGGAGTACGATTATGGAAGTGAGAATACGGATATTATGAGTATTTTTATTATGAAAATCATTTATATTTACGTTGAAAAATCAGGTCGTGACA
>BPLS01019627.1:15388-32484 GCA_019656275.1 Rhododendron kiyosumense
CGAACAAGCCCGGATTTCGGCATCCCCCGGTCGAGGGTAATAAAGAGAAAGCCTAACGGGGATTTCTCCTATGAGTTGAGGGCCCAAGATGTAAGTACCTTCTTTGCTAGGGTTTGGAATGAAGACCCTGGCGTCGAGGTAGGGCTCTCCGGTCGGTCCCGGTGTTTTTCCTGACACGAACCGCCTCAATGCCAAAGAGGGAGTAGGATGTTCTGAGGCTGTTGGATCGCTGGAAGAAGCCATTGATTCGATTTGGTTTTAGCGTTGTTGGAGAGAAAGAGGGTTCTGTTCTTGGGAGATTTCGAGTTTGAAAAAGCCTGAATGCGTAGAATGCAAGGGGTGGTTTTGAATTAATTCCGCTTTTATACTCCTACAAGTGGGCCAGGCCTATAGTGGGCCCATACCCTGAGGTCCGCTGGGTTTGGTTTTTTCTCTTTTAATAGAGTTATTATTGTTAAAATTTCTATTTTAACAGTAAGTCCAAGTCCAGCGTATTGGTAAAAAGGGGAATTTCATTAAACAAAAACTGCTACTGGATTACGAAATTAAAATTTGCGTATTTACACAAAAAAGAGCAAAACAAGGGAAATCCTAGTTTCTATGAAAAGAAGTACAAATTAGGCCTTCGAAGGGCCTGGGTGCTGAGAAGTTGCTTTTTTATTCTCGAAGTAATGAGGAAAGGACCAAGTAACAAGGCTGTGGAATTTGTTCCATGCAAATTGGAGGAATTTCAGCTCCATTTTCCTCATGTCTTCTTTGGAGTCTGACTCCAATTTCTTCTCCAGCAGAGGCCTAAAACGGAGCACCAGTGCTTTGGCCTTCCTTCGAAGCTTAGCCTCTTTTGTGGGACGCTTCACTTGTCGTCTTTTGAAACGCCTTCGAAGCTTTTTGTCTGCATGGCCAGGTACCACTTCGAAGGACTCAGCAGTGAAGTTCTCAATCTGGTCATGCAACTTCTCAATCCTTTCTTTGGTAATGGCATAATCTTGAAGGATTTGATCGAAGCAATACGCAGCAGTATTGGCTTCGAGCCATGACCTAATCACTGGCAGAAAGTCCAGGAAGCAATGGATTTGATAGGAAACCGCAGAGGGAATGGAACATAGTACCAGTGTTTCACAAGCCCATTTGAAATTGGTAAGTGGGACTTGTTCTTCCAGGATGTGGATATCCAGGAATGAGAAAGCCGCAAGGAGCTGTAGAGCTTTGCTCTTGTCAGTAGGATAGATGGAATAACCATATTGCCATTGGAAATGAGGGGTGTTGATGGCGAGGTTATTCACCTCATTGAACCAGTCGGGTTCTTCAGGAAGAGGAACCAACTTATTGGTCTCTTCGAAGTCAGCTGGGAAGTGTGGGGTTTGCACCTCTGAGAGCCAGAAGATTTTTTGGGCTTGGGCCATGCCTTTGAAATCGCAATAGGGGGCAGGCCCAAGATAGTTTTCCTCTTGCTTGAGGAAAGGAGAAAACTTGAGAGAGGAATAGATGGATTCGAGCATGCCCATATGAACGGTGTCATTGCCGCTCAAAGGTAGGAATTGGCTCGCAAAAAGGGTTCGAAAGTGATGGAATCTATTGGGTGTGGGGTCAGGTTGGTCAAACTTGACCAGAATGGTGTCAATATCGGTATTGGTGGAGTTTTCTCCCCATGAGCCCCAGTTGGACTCATCACACGAATTCGAACGGGTCAAAGAGGAATCCCAAACCGTGGGAGATGGGTTGGGGGTATGGAATGTTCGATCAAAAATAATTTTGTCTGCCAACATTCGAGGGGAATTTGGAGGAGACATTTGGGGAGAGTAAGATTGAGGATCAAGGTTATCCAGAATGAGATTGATTTCTGGAAGAGAGTCCATAAACTTAAGACTTCTTGACAGAAAAGACTCAAATTCGAAGGGGTTTATGAGGGGTAATGTGATTCGTTAAACCCTATCATTAACTGCCATTTATAGGAGAATTATTGTAGCTATCTTTGGGAAGCTCAATGGACGTGCATGGGAATGAAATCCTGTCATGCTTCGTGCGTCCGAATTTGAAGGGATATGGGCAGAGAACGTGTGCCATTAACATTTATTTAGCATAAATAAAATGTTAATGCGGGGGGTGTGTTTACATCCTGAAAAATGCCAACCAATGAAAAAATTCCACGTGGCCCCAAACGGTACGGCAGTTGTGTGAAGCCTGTCCCAGTCGAGTACCAATTACAGAGGATTACGGAAATTAAGGGAGGCATTGTTTTTATGGCAAACGGTGTCGTTTTAAAGTGAACCGGTGTCGTTTGAGTAGTAATTAAACGATGGTTTGGGAGATTATTGGATCTAGTCGTTGATTTAGATTTTGCGATCATCGAACGGTGCCCTCACTGCCCTGTTTTATAACTGAAATTGGTTCCAGTTACAGGGAATCATTTTGGAAGCAGGCGTGTTGCATTAATTCACGTTGCTTGAAGATAGGAACCACGATCCAGGAAGTGGCCATGAACACCATGATCGAAGCAAGCAGGGGAAGAAGAAATATCAAGGTAACCGTTCGAAAGCCCCCTCAACCGTTTTACGTGGCCAACGTGGACATCAATCGAAGACGTGGGGATCGAAGGCAGGGCCAATGTCTATAAATAAAGAAGTAAAGTGAAGAGAGAAGCCCCCACAAAAAATTCATATCATCTGACAACTCATACAAAATGATTGCTCAGAAATCTATCTTAGATTAGCTTAGTTTAAAGTAGGATCTTTTTGTAAGTTGAAGGCTTATTTGCATGTAAGATTGCTTTCGATTAAATTCAAGTTTTCTTATTTTCTTGTAAGTTCTTTTCTTACCAAAGAATAGTCGTTTGTAAGTCCACTTTTGATTAAATTCAGTGTGCTTATTTTACTGTATTATTCTTAGAAGAATCTTAAGAGTGTTTGCATACAAGCTTACCTTTGATTAAATTCAGGTTTGTTTGTGTTCAATCATCTTTTCTGGTTCGAAGCGCGTCAATCTTTTATTTGGTTGATACCTTAAGGAAAAATCCTCTTAGTTGAGGTAATCGAACGGATAACACAATTGCCTGATTGAGATTAGTTGTTTCAAATCAATTTGAAAAGAGTAATTTCATCTGTGAAGTTATTTCTTTTCTGGCACGCCCGCACACAATCATTTGCCATTTGATTGAGCTAATTCAGCCCAAACAACCTTTCGCTCATGGATATTGCCCCATTCAACGGCTTACTTAATAGATCTGCACTTGTCGCCCTGATCGTTTATGGGCCAATAGTGGTGCATCGGCATCAATCCTCTCGAGAAGAAATCATAGTAACGCGTCTTCACCAGTAACCTAACAGAATTACAGGCAAGAATGTCTTTTTCAGTCACCAACCATCCGACTCCTTCAACGTATATATATCTTGTACCTGTTAAAAGAGCTACCACCGGATCGATCAACAAAGAAATAAAAGCAGTAATTGCCTTTAAGGGATCGATCGGAGTAAATATTTTACCTATGTGTACACTGGCTGGCCTGGTTTGATTGCTTGTACCCTTCCGCTCTTTCTTTATTCCAATCCTACAAAAGTTCCAACTTTGATAGTTGCTTCTACTGTTTCAGGTTCGATTTGGAATATGCGCATGCAAATGGAACCATATCAACAATTAATGCAAGGCTGTGTTTGGATGGCAGGTATCTTAGGGGGGAATGAGAATGTGATTCCAGAACTCTAACATTACTATGTTTGTGAAGAGTGGGAATGAGAATGAGATTACTGATCTCTTTAACGATCTTGATAGCATTGGCTACATGATGCTTTTGTTTGGATCTCTTTAACGATCTTGATAGCATTTCGAAATTATACAGCACTTGTGCAGTTGAGTCCAAGTGATTGATGCATATTTACAACTAGCAATCATTTGTCCTTTTTTGCCTGGAACCTTATTTTTCTATTTTTTCTAGTATATTCGTTCATCGGGAAGAAAACCATGCTCTGATGTTGTAGATGGTGTGGTGGTACATGTTTAAGATTTAATCACGTTTGAGGGCATTAACCTCATTGGAATTAGCCCGATGATCATTTTTGTGCCAAATTCAACTCTCCTGTCACTATGGATTGGTGTGGCCAATATAGTTCTCTTTTCCATATTCTTTGTTGTCATGAAATAACAGGAATGTGGGTGCAGGTATAAACCTTCAATGTTTTGTATGTAACCGCCCACCAAAATATGTACAATGAAATATAAAATGGAGGGAAAGAGTAAAAAACGAAACAGTATTACACTGTTCCTTTCTGAGATAATCCCTATTTATCTCATTATCTCATACTTTTTAATATTTGGCGCATGAAAATTTCAAGCAATATTTTCATGCAGGTATTGGGATGGATGGAGGATGATGGAATTCAACCGTCATTTGAAATGTATCGCAGGATATTGCACTTGGCACAAAATGGTGGTGGGGCTGAATATGCTGCTGTCATACAAGAAAGTCCCTAAACTATCCTTTTTGTAAATTTTGAACTGTGAGGTGTACGTAAATTTCGTGTACATATGATTCATTTGAAGGAGCCACCACAAAACAAAGTTGGTAGTATCATTTTTTGTTATGCGGGATCTTAGTTTCATTTTTTCCTTTTTTTTACAATCAAATGCAGGACTGCGTTTGGATTGGATTTAGAAGGATTATTAACTTGGTTCCGATGCTCTTACTTTTGTGCGTAACTCGAACCTTTTCTTGTTATTTATAGAAGAGAACCATGATAACTCCAAATCATGGTAGCTACTAAGTTGTTCAAAAAGAAAAAGTCTTTAGTGCTACTGCTTTGGAGATGTATGTACTAAAAAATTTGGTATATTATACTCCTATTTGGCAATTTTTGTAGGGTTGCTTTCTCTGTAGTTGTATTTCGTTCATTCAGTAACGCGTGCTCTGGGAAGTCACGCGACATCATGTGTTGGTGATATATGGTTTTTTGTTTTTTTGCATGCAAGTGCTGTTTTATACTCTTTTAGAAGCGGCTTTATGCGTTAAGCCAGGAATTCCTAAAGCATCTCCAAAGGTCGGCCAAACCCTGAGCCATGGCCATTTTTTTGGGCTTGAATGCCAAATTGTTCTCCTCAAATGGTCAGTCATTTTCTCGGCAAAAAAAAATAGCTTCGCCATGCATTCATTTGGCCAAATTTGGCTTTAGGAAATGGTTGAAGCCATTTGTTGCACATCATCTGTGTGCTGCTAGCTCTTTGTTCAAATCTCTATAGAACAATTTGAGTGATCTAAGGATCATAAAGGACTAAGGTAAAAAAAAAAAAAACTTTGGCACCAATGAATGGGAAATCAACGAATCAAATCCACCCTCCGCCCATGGTTTTGCTTTCGTTCCAGTTGTTCTTACATTTGCTGCCTACTCTGCTTGTCGTGCATAAAGAAGGCAAAATGCAAAAAGGGTAAGCGCCGTTCCAGCTTCTTAAGTTGAATCGGGTCTATCTAACACTTCCTTACCCAACCTCCCACCGCTCATCTGAAAAACCAATTTAGGAATTTCCAGCTCGGCTCATATATGCTACGATCTAGTGCTCTATGAAAGCAGCGAGTCTAGGGCTAAAATTTGATTAGAACAAGAATGCCCTTTCGAAATGCCTCAAAATTCCAGACTGGTTTTTTACAATGGGGGAGATGCCCTCCTTTTATAGGTGGGGTCACATGATGAGTTACTGTTCTTAGTCTTTTAGCTTACATCATACTTCTGCTTTGCACATAAAAATGCCAGCCACACAACGTCATCAAAAAAACGAAGTCATTTTTCTAAAAAAATAAAAATAAAAATTCCTCAGGCACGCCTTTCCCTTCCCCCTTTCCCTTTGGGAGTTTATAAATACAACTGCGAATTTACTGCACGTAACTTGTTTTTAAGTAAATAATATTCGAACAAAAATGCCCTTATAAAAATGAACAAAAATACCCCTACTTTTATTACATACAACCACAAACATAAAAGTATAAAACCATGTCAAAAATACATACACCCCTAAATCCACCACGTTTCCCTCCAATTTTTTTCCATCTCCTTCCAGGGGAAATCGTCTGGTTCTCTGGTTCCATTCCAAACCACCATTGTTGAGCTCCCACCTCCCACATCCCACCATAAACCCAGTCGACATCTGCTTTCGAACTCTCGCCTCACACCTCCTAACTCTCAATGGAAACCTCCATTGCTTCCTCTCCCTCCATTGGTAAAGAAGAAATCTTGAACCCAATATATGAGAGCAATATATATTTTGATTGAGGATTAGAAGGTTGTGAAATGGAAATGGAAATTGACGAGGAAGAGGGAGCCATGGATGTTGTAGTTTCAGAGCCAAAATCACAGCACGAGGTAACTCATCACTCCATTTTTAGTCTGGTTCTGTCCCGACATTGTCATATTCTAAAAATTGAAATTACGCTACAATTTCAAACTCTAGAGTTTGAAAATTGTAAACAATATCATATTCTAAAACTCGGAATTCTGCCAAAATTTCAAACTCTAGAGTTCGAAACTTATTGACAATAATCACTCCTCCATTTTAAATTTGGTTCTTACACAACATTGTCAAATTATAAAACTTGAAATTAGGCCAACATTTCAAACTCTAGAGTTTGAAAATTGCAGATAATATCATATTCTAAAACAGAGAGAGACCGAGAGTGGAAGGAGGGTTTTCAAAAGATTTTGGCCGACGGAGTAGGGAGGGATAATTTTGGAAGTTCACACATTTTTGTGGTTGTATGGTAACAAATTTTTATAAGATTTGTGGTTTAAGTTAGTAAAAAGTTACATGAAGTAAATCCGCAGTTGCATTTATAAACTCCCTTCCCTTTTCACGTTCAAAAAATTCAAAATACAGATGAGAGAGGGGCTCCCACCAGCACCACCGGCGCCCAGCGCTCCTCCATAACAGGCAACCTTCACCACCACCGGATTCTGGGCACCCGACGGCCGCTCTCTCTCTCTCTCTCAAACACACTTGCTGTGAAAGAAACCCAGCGAAGGAATCCCTCTCGCCATCTCGCTCACTCTAGTTGCCAGATTCCGGAGAAACTAACGTCGGACGAATTCCTCACCTCCCTCAAAGGTATTATTAGACTTTTCGTTTCTATGTTACTGAATTTATAGATAATGTTGTGTTCTTGAAAAAAAGGGCTTTGGGGTTTTGATTTCTATTTTGGTTGTGTACATCGAAAGAGATGTTTTTTATGGAATTGACAACGATACAATGATGCAGAACTTTGAGAATATGACAACTCCTTTTAGGGAAGAAAACCCAGATCTCACGCTGAAAACCCACCACGATGACACTTAAAACCTAGATTTCATGCTGAAACTTCGCCACCATCGACCACCACTATATTTTGGAAAAATGACCCAGAAATCATGGTGAAAATCCACCACCACTGTCGACCACCACCAGCAACCACCACTGCGTACCACCGAGCCATTTGAAATTTGGTTCTCCCTTGAATTGGTGAAAAAGTTGAGTAAAACTCAAATTGTTATGGGTTTGGGTAAAGGAGTGGAGCTGATTTTTGGGTGATTTTTAATCAATAGCCATTGGTATGATTGTTTCTGATTTGCACAATGGTTGCCAATTGGATCTCAACAATGCTCATTTGGGCAAATATTTCCACATTCTTTGGAGGTGTTAGAGCCCCCTATATATCATTATGTCTCTTAAAACTGGAACAATTAACTATAAAAGAAGAAGCTGGAACAAGTAGTTTTTGGTTGCAGGTAAGAGAGCAATCTGCAGCCTGCTAAAAAGTTTTAGCAGGCCTGATGAAAGTTGGGGATGAAATCCTAGCTGAAGACATAGGTCATTTTCTTGGTTTTGAGGTTTCTTTCGATTCCAGTTACTTTACTAACTTCTCTATGAAGGAAGGAACAATGAAAATCCTTCGTATACTTAGGCCTCACTTATGCCCATTTACACACTGTTCGGTTCTAGGTGGATATCTGCTACTTTCATACTCCCTCTGTCCCTAAATAAGTGTCCGGCGCGCAAAACTAGGCCATACAAAATATGCATATTTTTCATTAAAAAATTAATTTTTTTTCACAATCTAATAGAACTCATTGCTATCTATTGATTTGTGAAATTTTTTTGATTTTTTTAACGAAACAAATGCATCTTTTTTAAGGCTTAGGTTTGCGCGTCGGACACTTATTTAGGGACGGAGGGAGTAATTATTAGAATGCACATCTCAACTTCAACTTTCATAGTTATTAAAATAGTCACCTCTTGTACTTGGCTTGAGTATTACCCACCTCTTGTAACATAAGTTGTTGTGACTACTCCGTAACCAATTGGGCTTTCGTATGACTTTATAATGTTACAAAAACAACTTATATTGCCATTGCTTGGTTCATTTACTTGATATTATGCTTCGCAAATGTTGTGATGAGAATAGCCCGGCGTGGGCTTGGAATGTTGTTGTTGTAAGTTTTATTGAATTGTTGTTCTTAGTTTGATACGTGAGGCGTCGGGCTAGGTCATAAAGCAAGGGAACCGTGTCAAATTTTTTCCAACACTACACCCAAGAAAGCAATTATTTGTCTTTCACAAATCTGTTCCAATATATGAGCTTTATGAAGCATTGTTGATATGGTGGTGATTTTGCAGATCAAGAAATTCAGAGATGCATTGGCGAAGCACAGCTCATATCATTGCAGCCTGGGACCACCAAAAGGGCTCGAGGAGAAAGAACTGCTAGTGCTTGCAGCCAACAAAGAAACTTGGATGCAATTTCCCTAATTACAAATGCTTGGAGACCACGAAAGAAGGGTTTTTGTTTGGAAAAAATTGCAGTGACTGAGATGATTCATGAGTTTAAACAAAGAGATATTGGCACAAAGATGACTCCGCTTGGCAGTTCAACAACTTCGAGATGTCACATGCCATTGAAAGAGATTGAAGCTATTCAAGTGAATCAAAGGCCAAGAAATGATCAATTGTTGTAATTTGAAATATGAAGTTGTAATTTGTTGGAATATCAAGTTGTAGTATCAAGTTTTAGTTTTGCGAAATCTAACTTCGAGTGTAGCCTATTTGTGTGAATATATTGTTTTATGGTTTTTGCTAGGAAGGAGACGAAGGTAGTATTCGTAGACTACGACAAAGGTAGCCACAACGTCTGTGTTCAATTGAGTGGTATACGGAAAGCAGATTTGCCGCAGCACAAACGAGTGCTAGTCGCAGGGCATGGATTCCAGAAGGACTGGTCTATCAGTGAAGTGGTTCAGAGGGTTTTGGGGACCAAGCATTGGGAGGATATTGAGGGTCTGCTCAATCGGTGGGACGGGCGTTTCGCTAGGAAGAATTTTCCTGTTCTTATTAGGGTAAGCGAAATTATGACTGGAATTGGTTTGTCAAATTGTGATGAATGCTAGTAGGCTCCAAACGAGCCGAGCCAGAGTCTGCGGTTTAAAATGTTTGGGATTGGTTTGTTGAGTTTTTAGTGAGCTCGAGTCGAGTAAAAATTTGACGAGCTGAGCTCGAGGTGTCAGAAGTTTGAGTCGAGCTCGAGCTTGTTCCAAGCCCTTAATGTGCCACAAACCTTAACTTGCCAAAATTATCATGTATTTATGATGGAAATTGATATTCGTGCTCCTTTTTTGATGTAAGCGTTTCACTTTGTTCATGAAGTTACTAGTAACTTCACGTTGAAATTGGAGCGCCTGTATCAAAAAAGAGAGCACGAATATCAATTCCCTTTATGATAGCATTTCAAGTCTAGAGCTGCAAATATTGTTTTTATGATGTACGGAGAGTATAAGAAGTTACACATTTTTAATTGTAACTTTATACATATACTATTTATGAAAGTTTTATTATCTACATATTAAAGCTTATACTATTTATGAATTGAGCCTAAACCTTAGGTTCAGATTCGGTTCATTTAATAGACGAATCAAACTTGAACAAGCATTTACCTAGTCAAGTCTCAAAGAATTCGCGAATGACTTGGTTCATTTGCAGCCTTAATTGTGATTCTGTGAATGCTAGCTGTTCAAGTTATGAACTAATTAGTCAAATTTAGTCAAATTAATGTGCATTCAAGTATGATATTTTTGGTCATTCTATCGTTCATGTGATGCATTTGTTGTGGTGGAAATTATGTGTTACAAATGGTGTATTTCAAGAATATATTGTAGTTTTGTCCCCATATGTCTGTATAAGGATAAAATGTGGTAAGAACTTCCATTGTGTTTTTAGTGTAGTCTGAAAAACTCATCTCTGTATACAGTAATTGTCTTGAACTATGTCAACCTTGTTATTTCTCACTCTGTATTGCTCTTTTACTACAGTTATTCTGTTGTTACGTTGACTTATCAATATTTAGAGCAAATTTAATAGAAACCGTGCGACAAACGTATAACAATCCCACATTGCATTTTTCTTAGTGTAGGAAATAACTCAAACAGGTTCTATTGAACATAGCATTCATGTTTTTCGGTGGATGAAGAATCAGAAGAACTATTGTGCTCGAAATGATATTTACAACATGATGATCAGGTTACATGCTAGACATGATCAAACAGACCAAGCACGTGGTTTGTTTTTTGAGATGCAAGAGTGGAGTTACGGTTGCCATTTTCCATGTTTCATAACGCATTACTTGCCTATGTCATTGTGAGCCTTCAATCACTAAACTTTGGCAATATCTTTATCATCCCCAACATGGATTAACTCATGGGTTCTGCTTACCTGAGCGTGGTGCCAAACCAAATTTGGCCAAACCTAAAAGTCTGCCACCTTCCTGACCAAACCAGACAGAATAGTGTTAAACTTAATCCCACATCGCTAATCTAAGACACCCAAGCTTGGTTGATATATTCTAGAGGTTACTCCACCTATTGCCAATTGATTTTAGGTTGGAACCCTCCAAGAAATCTAACATGGTATCAAAACTAGGTTTTGGGTGGCCTAATCTCATCAATTCATACCTTCACGTGTATATGGGCTGCACGTGAGGGATCGCCCAAGTCAAATATCTTATTTTCTTCAATTCGAACCTCCACGTGCATCCGGGTTGCACGTGAGGAGGAGCGTTAAACTTAATCATATTAGAGACTATAGCATCAATTAGCTAGCCTAGTCAATTATGGATACTTCCTATCAAGCCCAAATCAATCCTTGATATCTACAAATCATTCCTAGGCTTTCCTTCCTTTCTTGTTTTCCAGATTTGATTTTATTAGCTGTGATTATGGGATTGACTAGCTGTATAGAAGGGTCAATGTATGGTAACAGTTTGTATATATATCAGTAACAATGTAAGGTTCCTGCAATATATGAAGAATGAAACCATGGTAGTTTTCTTCTCATCATCGGTTGTCTGAGTTAGCCAAAAATGTTCCTTCTATTTCTTGTTCCAATAAATATGTTTGTGATGTTTGCCCTCAAGCAAAACAAACCAAGTTGAGTTTTCCCACTAGCTCTATTTCATCTAATAAACCGTTCCAATTGATTCATGTTGACATATGGGGGAGTTTTTCCCAGCAATCTATGAGTGGTGCACGTTATTTTCTTACTATCGTGGATGATTTCTCGAGATGTACTTGGGTATACCTTATGCGTTTTAAATCTGATACAAGCTATCATTTAAAATCGTTCTTTTCCATGGTGAAAACCCAGTTTCAAGGCAAAATAACACATGTATTTTCCGGTGATGGTGACTTATTCCTTCCCCAAATTCAACAAGTTCGTTCTGAGATAATGGGAGTGAATTTTTGTCAAATAAAATGCAGCACTTCTTTTCTGAAAATGGTGTTATTCATCAAAGAAGTTGTGTATCTACACCTCAACAAAATGGCGTTGTTGAACGGAAACACCGACATCTCTTGGAAGTTGCTCGGGCATTAAGGTTTCAAGCAAATCTACCTCTTTCCTTTTGGGGTGAATGCATACTTACTGCTACATATTTAATCAATAAAACTCCAACACTTTTACTTCAAAATAGATCACCCCATGAAGTATTATTTTGCAAGCAACCTTCCTATTCCACCCTTCGCATGTTTGGTTGCCTTGTGTTTGCCCACAATGCAAACATTAAGCACAAGTTTGATCAGCGTGCCAAGCCTGGAATATTTGTTGGATATCCATATGCCCAAAAAGGATACCGTATTTACGATATCAAGAGCAAAACTATTTATGTGTCAAGAGATGTTGTATTTCATGAAACTATTTTTCCATTTCATGATGTCACTCCAACTCCCACACCAACACCGGTCATCTCATTACCTATTGAAGATCATCCACGATATGATTATTACTCACCCTCATCTACAATCGCATCTCCAATGCCAAACTCATCCCCTCCTGCAAGTGAATCATCTTTGGCTCCACGAGAATGTCCCCCCATTGTCCAGACATATCATTGCCGAAAATCAGTCCCTATTATTCCCCAAGAAGTGCAGTCTAATCCACCCACACCTATGCCTCAAGTCGAAACTGTTGACAACATGAATCCTGCACCCACCAAACATTCCACTTGAGAGCGAAAACAACCAACCTACCTCCAAGATTACCATTGTTCTAGAGTCATTAATGTTGCACTACCTACTTCATCGACTTCCAAAACAGTAGGTATCTTGTATCCTCTTGATCAATATATTACATATACCAATTTTCCAGCTTCCCATCGAGCTTTCATTAGCGCCATCTCCTCAAATGAAGAGCCAAAGTTTTTTTCTCAAGCAGTTAAGATACCACATTGGCGTTATGCTATGGCTACTGAGATTGCTGCCCTTGAAAGCAACTGCACATGGAGCCTTACCCATTTACCACCCAATAAGAAACCTATTGGGAGTAAATGGATTTATAAAATTAAGTACCGAGCTGATGGCACCATAGAAAGATACGAAGCCCGTTTGGTTGCCAAGGGTTTTACACAAGTCGAAGGGCTCGATTATCATGATACATTTGCTCCCGTCGCAAAGCTTGTCACTGTATGGGCTCTTTTATCAGTTGCTTCTGTCAAAAATTGGTCTCTTCATCAACTTGACGTCAATAATGCTTTTCTCCATGGTGATTTGGATGAGGAAGTGTACATGACCCCTCCACCTGGTTTTGCTCGATAGGGGGAGACTCGAGTTTGCAAGTTACATAAATCCCTATATGGTTTGAAGCAGGCTTCTCGCCAATGGTTTGCTAAATTTTTGCAAACTCTTCACAAAGCTGGCTTCTCCCAGTCCCGAGCAGATTACTCCTTATTTACGCGGGTGATAGGGAACTCATCCACATTTGTCTTAGTGTATTTTGATGACATAATTGTTACCGGAAATGATCATTCTGCAATTCAGCAATTGAAAGGGTTTCTTGCAGAAAATTTTTTAATCAAAGATCTTGGACGGTTGAAATATTTCCTTGGTATTGAGGTTGCGCATTCTCAACAAGGTATCTTCTTGTGTCAACGCAAATATACTTTGGACATTCTTAAAGATTCAGGATTACTTGGCGCAAAGCCTTCTGCTTTCCCCATGGAACAACACCTTCATTTGACTTCTACTGATGGTGAATCTTTACCCGACCCTTCTACATATCGTCAACTCATCGGACGTCTCATATACCTCACGGTTACTCGACCCGATATTGCCTATTCAGTACATATTTTGAGCCAGTTCATGCAGGATCCTCGCACTACTCATATGGATGCAGCTACTCGTGTACTCCAGTATCTCAAAGGCACCCCTGGGAAAGGCATATTGCTTTCTTCATCTACTTCACTCACCTTAAGTGGCTTTTGTGATTCTGATTGGGCAGGCTGTCCTATGACTCGTCGCTCTACGACTGGTTTTTGTGTTCTCCTTGGTTCTAATCCGATTTCATGGAAAACGAAGAAACAAACTACTGTCTCTCGATCCTCCGCTGAAGCAGAGTATCGCGCTATGGCAACGCTCACATCTGAAACTCCAATGGCTGACATACCTTTTGAGTGATCTTGGTATCCCTCCTTCATTGCCAATCAATCTCTATTGTGACAACCAAGCAGCAATCCACATTGCTGAGAATCCTGTGTTTCATGAGCGCACAAAACACATAGAGCTTGATTGTCATTTTGTTCGTGACAAAATCCAATCGAAGTTGATTTCTTCCCACTATATCCGATCATCAAACCAAATTGCTGACATTTTTACTAAACCGTTGGGTAAGGATCCATTTCATCATCTCATCCACAAGCTGGGCGTTACTCACGTACACGCTCCACCTTGAGGGGGAGTATTAGAGACTATAGCATCAATCAAGCATCAATTAGCTAGCCTAGTCAATTATGGATACTTCCTATCAAGCCCAAATCAATCCTTGATATCTGCAAATCATTCCTAGGCTTTCCTTCCTTTCTTGTTTTCCAGATTTGATTTTATTAGCTGTGATTATGGGATTGACTAGCTGTATAGAAGGGTCAATGTATGGTAATAGTTTGTATATATATCAGTAACAATGTAAGGTTCCTGCAATATATGAAGAATGAAACCATTGTAGTTTTCTTCTCACACTTTTCTTCTCATTCCATTTTATTAAATAGAGGGACCTAACCCGACCTCCCGCCGAGCGTGGTGACCATGGCCGAGCCGTCACATGTGCTTCAGGCATTTGGACATGAACATTACTATCTTTTTGTGTTTATTGTTTTTTGCTTACGTCCTTGTAGATTCTTTGAATTGGTTTCTATGAGATCGTCAAGCAAGAAATACCCCCTTATGCGGTCGTAGATAAGTTACATTTTATGTACTTGGCTTTATTGTTGCAGAAATCCCATCTTCTTTGCCAAAACTGCGTCGGGGATATGTGGTAACTCTTCCTCTTTAGGAAATTCTCAAAATGGTGCTGGGCAGCATCGCTTGGTTTCTGAACCACCATTCTGTCCCTCAGCTAGAGATGCACTTTGATACTGAATCACTTAATGAGTTATGCATGCTCTTGCAATTCAAATTAAAAAGAGAAACCGATGGTTGTGGGAAGATGTCTTATTGTTGACTTTGCATAGTGGTCAGAAAATAGCGGAGCTGCTTGATTGAATGTTTGTACCACACACCAAGACATATCCTGAATACATCCTTACCATTCATATAAGCACCTCTATTTGGCCAACGTTCATGCAATTTCTCATTTAAAAATTTCCTTTAACGGGTGCTTTACTTGGTATTGTCAATGAAGTTGTCTGTTGGTCATCTGTCTCCCGGCATCACTTTAGAGATAAGGCACGTCTGATTTTGTTTTAAGACATGTTCAATTTTGAAGTATTTGTGGAGATGTTTCTTGCTTCTCCTTTTGTGTGGGTGATATAAATGTGTGTATTTCATCATTAGTATAGGTCGCTGTCATTCCGGAGATCCTCATGCGCAGGTGTGGTCCAGCCCCAGTTAAGTTAGTTACACCAGAAAAACATTGGAATTTTGTCAAAGGCGTTTTGGAGGTAAACTCTCCTTTTTGTTTCAGTTTCTCCTGAATTTGTTATAGGTGACATTCAATTAATTAATAATTTTATCAATAATTCGAGACAATAGACATTGAAAAATGTGCACTATACTTTTGTTTCAGAATCCACATGGCAAAGCAAGTTTGAAGGAAAGTAGCGCTACTGATATGGATCCGGAGGTTTTGGAGTCATCTCCCAGGATGTGTGTTTGTTATAAGAACGACAAAGAAACTTTTACATAATCAAATTCTCTGTTTGGTCAAATTTCTCATTATTTTTTAACTTTCATTTCATTTAGGATGCAACGGAAGAGGAAATGCGAGGAACCTAGTATTCCATCTGAGGAAGATGGTACAGTGGAGTCTAGATTTAGGGAGCGGGGGATGAAGCTTGTGAAAAAGGCTGGCATTCGTGCTGGTGATCGATGAACCGAGGGTCAACCAAGTGGAAATGCAAGAAACAAGAGGAATTTTAATGGGCACCCATAGCTAGCTGAAATACGCAAATGTAGCACACGAAAGGAAGAAATTTTTGCAAGAGGCTAGTCATAGACCTGGTGCTGCCTCCAAATTGGCCAATAACAGAAAAGTGGCAAGGAAACAGAAGAGAGCCTAAATTATAGCCTATGGAAGAGTTCCATAAAATCACTCTTCCAATTGGCAGGTGAGTTTGAAGAGATACAGAAGATCTCACAACAAGTCATCTGTTGATAAATATGCAGAATGTGGAGATGGCACACGGTTTAGGTCTTCATTACTTGACCGGTGTAAAGTTTTGCTTAGTCGAAATGACATAATTTGGATATAGTTGGGATTATTCATTGTTCAGTAGAGCAAAATCCGTCAATTTTGGTTAAGTTTTCTGGTTGGGTGATTGTTGGCATACAATACCAGAAGGCTAAACACTGTATACTAATCTATTTTCCAATTTGATTCCAGCATTTTGTTTATGATGTCGCATGAGTTGTGTGCTAACCACAGGCACCTCTTCTTAGCCTTTTATTTCCAAAGTGTGTACTTTATCTTTGTGGTTGTAATCAAGAAAACTCTTATGTGGAAAGGTGGTCCATGTGAAGGAACTAGACAATGGTATGGGGTGACCCTTATTTTCTTGTTTTGAGAATGGTACGGAGCAACTATTTACTACTCCCTCCACCCCTAAATAAATGCCCGGCCTACAAACCTATCCCTTTAAAAAAAATGAATTTTTGTTAAAAAATTCAAACTTTTTTCACAACTTGAGAGAACTCAATGCTATCTATTGATTTGTGAAAAAAAAAATTGAATTTTTTTACGGAAAAAATGCATCTTTTTAGAGGCCTAAGTTTGCGGTCCGGGCATTTATTTAGGGACGGTGGGAGTAGTAGCTACTACTATTTAATTTTGTTACTATTAGTTTCTCTCACCTGCTGAATCTTGTGCCTTTGGAAGAGAGAGAAGAGAGCCCCAAGAAAGCTGTGGATTCTTGTGGATGCAAGCAAGCAGAAGATACCAACAACTGGTTCAAATCCTTCCCAAAACAAGTAGCTCAATTAATTTGGCTGGCTTATTTCCATCTAGATGTCAGAAAATGAAAGATGAATCCTTTCGTTTGCTACTGATATTGTTTCATTTTTTATTTTTTTATTTGTAATAGCTAGTTGACCAGATAGAGTCTTATGTTGATATATTGG
>BPLS01019635.1:0-22106 GCA_019656275.1 Rhododendron kiyosumense
TCCAATAACTAATGCATCGTCAAAGTCATTAGTCGCTTTTAATATGCAACATAGTGGAATAAAAGTCCAACATTCCTTCAATTGATCCATGCCACCATCAATTGCTCCTGCTTGATCAAAGGGAGTAGAAAACGGGGAGGCATGTGGAATCTCACCCAAGTCAGTGGACAAGGCTCCCGCTTGAACAAAGGGATTCTTCTCCATCTCTGAAGCTGATGAGAGAGATTGAATAATTCCGCTAGCTCCTGCGATCGTGGACGTCTTGAATCGATCCCAGACCCTGCCTGGATCTCCTTGAAAGCTTGGTTATCACGGTGGTCCTTGAATACGAAGGTGATCAAGGGTCTTCGCTAGCTAGCTAGGGAGATATTGTTGGATAGCCACCGGAGAGGTAATCGCACCACCGGAAGTCTCCCCAAACCCCTGGCTAACTATGATCGGGCTTCATCATTTCATTAAACTCGTTTTTTGGGAAGGGGGTTTGATTTAGGCTTCATTCGGATTTGGGATTTTCCGTTTAGAACATGGAAGTCTTGATACATGTTTGCTTTACGATGAGCCTTTTTGGTCCCTTTGCGTGCAGCTTTGCTTTTTTGGTTTGACAAGTTACAGCGTTTACCCGCCAACCCAATCTGTACCGGGTCAGTGTCCACCAGTCCAATCATTCTGCCGGTTTAGAAAAAAATTCCAAAGTCAAAAAATATTTATTATCTTTACTTTTAATCATTACTCTCTAATTATTATTCTTATCTCCAAACATTATTCTCACTCCTCTCTCTATCTCTCTACACTCATTATCCTTACTTTCAATTATTATTCTATTTTTCTCTCAATTCATAACCCCAGAAAATTTCTCAAAAACTCATCAAATTTGCCTGAATTTCTATTTTGGAGACTCATGGGTTGGAGATGCTCTCATCTCCAGTAGTTCATGCCTAGGAAAAATATAAATTTCTATTTTGGCTAATCGCCAAATGATTAAGGAACCCTACAGTTTAGCCATTTAGCAAAATTAGGGTTAACAAAGAGATCTAAAATTCCCAATTCTCATGGACGAGAGGGATCAACACCAACAACAGAGATTATCACGATGGAAATTAACGCATCGGTGATATATCATGAACAACGATGTGTTATACCATGAACAACGAAGACGATGGGAATGTAGAGGTGAGGACTTTGAGCTGTTCACAGTCGGAGAGAATCAAAGAGTACTTGCTCACGTTCAGAGTTTATCATCACTGATATGGAGAAGTAGAGATGTTCACGATCGGAGTTGTTCACGATAGGAGATGACGCTGACGACGATGATGATGCAGATGAGGTAGAGCTCCGATGATGATCGTTGATGTCGTTGTCCCACAACATGGAAGATCTTGACTGTGTGTCTGTGCTTGAGAAAGAGAGAGGGCAAGGGAGGCTACAGTAACTTGCGGGCTTGCGAGTTACTTTAACGGAGGGGGAAGTGGCGAGGTGGTAGGCGAGTCTGCTGGGTCTGGTATGAGGTTTTTGCTTGACAAAACCACAGTTTGAAAGGGATGGCAAGACTGTTGCAAATGCCCTAATATGAACAAGCTTTGTTTTGTTTTGTTTTTTGTTTTTTTTTTTTTGTTACCAATATTATATACATCAAAGAGGGTTAGCAGAATTTGAGTATGCTAACAAAGGTTCGATGTACCTCCTCTTGTAGGGAAAGAGATGAACTCTTAATATGAACAAGCTTAATCAGGGATGAGCCCGTGAACCCTTTCGAGAAGGTGAAACGAAATTTCCCACTCCAATCATGATATGATGGGCCATTAATATATTGGAAATTTGACTAGCTGGTGAAACTAAATTTCTAGAAGTTGATAGAAAGAAAAAAATGTGTTAAAAATATGCATAACATATACGTATAAAAATTGCATACTATTTATATGGTAGATTTGTCTGTCAAGAATTCAAACCTTCGACCAATCACCTCATGAACAAACAAGAAGATGAAAAATAAACAAGCAAATAAAGAAAGAAAGCCTTCAAAACCAAATAACATTAAACCCACCCACAAAAAGGAAAATGACAAAAAATACATCCAAACCGAATTTCTAACAGATGTAACAACTTATCTGGAAATGTTCTGATTTAGCAGGTTTGAGGGAAAATCTAGCGAGGAAATGTTCCGTTGAACTTGGAACTGATGACAACCATGTATCATATTTCTTGAAATAACCCAACCTGTGGTCTTTTCCTCTTTATTGATCCGCAGCCTTCACTAAAGTTCGTGGGATCGGCAACCTTATGAAGATTATTGAGATTTGGAAGGGCCTTGGACTACGTTGTTTGACGCTCCAGTTCATATGCCTATTGCCTTAGTTTCATTGTACACAAAAGGAAACAAAAATCTCATACGCGGAAATTATCAGGGTAAGAATAATGAATAGCAGGAGTCTTTTGACATCTGCTATTGAACCATACTCTGCAATTGGCTTGGTAGAAACTCTGCAATTCCTCTCTTGCCAGATAAAATAGCCCATAGCTACCCAAGCCAATTTCCTGATGGAGATATGGAAGAGTACCCCAAAACTTGCCCGAGCCAATTTCCTCGCCTCTCATCAGGGAAGGATATATGATAGAAAGAAAAAGGAAGAATGTTCTAATATGTGAATCATAGAAACATAAACCTTTTGTAGGGAAGATTATGGTTTCTCTGCTTTTCTCTCCTCTTAAGTCTTGACCATCTGAAAAGGCGACTAGGAAGGAGATCAGGGAGGAATTACCACTGTCTTTTATCCATTTTGGAATGAATCCCATGATGCCTACAAATGCTCTTAAAAGCGTATACATTGACCACAAGAGCAAGAATAACATAAGAAAACCGTGTTGTTAGATTGCTTCCACGAGAATAATCTAGCTCTCTTTGCAGAGTTACAACTCAATCGTCAAATATTTTTTTAAAGTTTGATGCGAAACATTGGAAAATGATATCCAAAGTCATTCTACATCAACCCAAAGAGTAGCAGTCTAAAATTGAAAAGTTTCAGATGATATACCTATCAGAGCGTTAATTGCGTCAACGAAGTAAAACGAAGAATCAGAGTTTCCTTATATGGTGCCTGTGTCAACAAGCTGACTTAGGATTCTCTCAAGCTCCTCTCCGTTGCTCCACTCATAGACCTTTGCCTTGATAATCGTACGGTTATCACAAATCCTCTTCCATAAAGGAAAATCCTTTCTTGGCATCACATGGTCTCCCTCTCCAAGCTTCAGACTTGGGCAGAAATCACCTCTTCCATCTCCAAGGTAGATCATTCTTACCTTCCCTTTCTCAGAAATAGAAGCTTGGATCTGCTCTATCACAAGACCCTGTTGTGGATAAATCAGTTAACATGACCGATTAAATAACTCAATTAGATTCTCTCAACAATAAAAAAGTAGCTTATAACCGTCACTAATAATCAAGTAACACTAAGGTTTCTAGCCTTCTAGGGATACTACCCCACAGCTAATCAAATTATCTCGGAGGTTATCCAAGTGTCATTTTTCACTACGACATGTCACTTGTAAACTACTGCAACTTTGGCCAGAAAATGATTATCGGAATTATGTTGGGACTATAAGCAAGTATCGATTTTGTTTTCCTTTCTTTTCGTTTTTTTTTTTAAACGAAGTATCGATTTTTTTGAAGGGTAATTGGGAAGCACCATGTCCAAAGGGAGACCCCACCAACATAATCGAATATGTAATTGTTATCGGCTCCAAAAGCTTCTAAAGTGAAAAAAAACCAAACAAAAAGTGTTCAAAGTCAACCGATGTATATAGAGAACACCCCCAACAGAAAATATGAGTGCTACACAGGGACATAGACATGTGGTGTATGGTGTTAGATGTATGTGCAGCGTTCGTATCTACGGACTTCTTCCACTTCATAGGATAATCACAGTATGACAGTCCAATCTCTGAAATTGAACTTAGTCTCTCCATAGTAGTATACTAGTGGAATGCATAGGTTATGACTTGATCCAATAGAGCCGTCCTTTTTGTCTAAAAGAAATGGAGCTCGGTGAAACGATCGAGATTCCACCCTATGCTGTGGGCTGGGGAGAGAGCTACAAGTATGAATCTCATGACAACAAGCAGCACTTCAGCTCGATACAAGGCATCCCAAAAACTAAATAAAGTGAGAAATAAAGAACTCAGTATGAATTACCATTAAGAGAACAATGTATCAGTAAAAAAGAAACATAAAAAGCCGAATGGTACCAAACAGAATTACCTTGCACAAATTGGGAGGGCATAAACTGCAACCATGAGGAGAGGAATGGTAAGGGAATATCCTCAGCCTGCCTCCTTCAATAATGCTAGGGTTTGTAACTATCTCCGTGAAACAATCAAACAACCCAAATTGCTTCAAGATTGTCTCAATAAAGAACTGATTCGCGTCGCTAATTATTCTTAATTCGCACCTGAAATAACCACTGTGTGGCCCGTGATCCTCAATCTGGTTCCTTCCTCTGTTGGTTCAGCGATTGCCTAGCCTCCTCCGCTTCGCCTGCACAATGAACGCACGACTAAGACCTGGCCGGGGGTTGCCCGGCAAGGCCCTCCGGCGAGAGGATAAGTGTGTGCAGAGAGAGAGCAAAGAGACTAGGGTTTTGAGTGGGTATTCGCGTGTATTAGGGCGTACCTTCCAGAGGTGCTATCCTTGGTATTTATAGAGCCTCCTTGACTTGCTCTCCAAGCACGGACACGTGCCTTGCACGGGCTAGGTGGCGTTGTCATGACGTCACCGGATAGATCTGGTAACCGCTTTGGCGTGAGCTGGCATGCCCCATGTGTGCTCACGTTTATCCTCTGCCATAACCGTCTCCACGCGTGGGCTGACGCGTGGCCGCACGGGCAGCCGAGCGTAGCTGGTAATGGAAAGGCTGAGCATGAGGGTGGCCGAGCACGAGGGCGCGCGGCTCGGGCGGAAGTTGTCTGCGGAATCGCCAACCGAAGGGTGGCTGAGCTTGAAGGTTAGCCGAGCCTGAAGGGAATTCAGGCTAGGCAAACATCGTTTACGGGGCCAGCCCAAATAGTGGCCAAGCTCGGCATAATCTTCTTCGTCGCCGGACGTCAGGTAAGGGTAGAACCGACGATCAGAGTGCCTCGGCCAAGGCCGAGCCCCGGTGGAGTGGATGTGCTGCTATGTGTGGCAACTGGCGGTGGCAGTAGGGTGGAGTTGGTCCCTAGTTGAGCCATAGTTAAGCTCGGCCCGCTACAATAGCCCCTCAATCTCAACCGTCGCCGAGCGCGTGGTTGGGATTGATATTTAACATTGGCCGAACTTGGCGGTTGCTCGGCAGCGTCTAGCCGAGCCCCAACACTTTATCACAAGCCATCTTAGAAGAACCAACGAGGATACGCCAAGTGTGCCCAGTTGAGTACGGCTGTCAGAGGTTGGCACGCGTGAAGCTCTGCAAGCCTGACCTGCCATTGCCACGTGTCGTGTCCTTACAGGCTGTCCGTTCGGCGGCGTAATGATTTGGGCGGGAAACCTACGCCCAAACCCTAGCACTATAAAGGGCATCGAGGGTAGAGAGAGAAACTACGACTGCTTTCTCTCTCTAAACCTCCATTGCCAGAGCTTCGTTCGACGGCTGTTCTTCCCTCGATTTTGATTCTCAGCGGTTTCTTCGTCAAATCTCGTTGAAATCCCCAGGTATGCGCTTGATATACGATTCTCTACTTGCTCTTGCATCTTTCACGCCCTTTTTCGTTGTTTTTCCTGGGTTTTTGGACGTTTTCTGCCCTGCGTGAACAGTACGAGGACTGAGATGAACGACTGTTCATCTCCGCCTTCAACCTGTTCTTCCGAGCCCCAGCAACGATGCTGGTGGGCTTGGGAGTTTTTGGGATACGCCGAACCTGACGTGGCCGAGCACATTTATGCGGTTGGTTAGTTTTTGCCGATGCCGAGCCTGGTAGATGGAGTTTTAGGCTTCTCTCCGAGCTTGAGCTCATGTAGGATGTAGACAGGGTGGGCCAGTAGGGTAGTGGACCTTAGGGAGATCCTCATTCGTCGCCGACGATAAGGTTTCTCACGATTTGTTTGTGTTTGATAGGTCTGGCTCACCCAATCGTAGTCATCTCTTCCGACTCCGAAAACTCGGGGGACAACTCTGCAGCCTCAATTATACGCCAGTGTGTGGAGAGGCATAAAAGCCAAGGATAGATCTCCTCCATCGCCTCGAACATGTCCACCGACGCCAGCGATTAGAACGCCGAGTGCGTCTATGAGTATGGAGATGAGGAGTTTAACACCGAGCCTGAAATTACACTGACGCCGTCGACGCATTCTGAGGCCGAGCCCCACCTCGGGCCAGAGGCCGAGTCCAGGTTTGTCCCTCAGGCCGAAGCCCCCACCTCTGCACGTTCTGGGCATAGTGAATCCCAGTCCGAGGACAGAGAGGTCGCGGATCTCTATGAGAAGGGCCAAGTTTGCCCCCACGCTCATTTTTTTAGTGGAGCGCAAGGTGAGTACGAGAGATTTTGCCGAGACTACAACATCCCTGATGACGTAGTAGTCAGCCAGGTGGCCAGCAACAGGATTCAGGACCAAAGGGAGCACCATCCCGAGCACATCACCGTTCCTCTAATGGCCATCTGTGAAGCTGGGCTGCGGTTTCCTCTTCACCCATTCTTGAGAGAGCTCCTGGCTCGGTTTAGCCTGGTCCCCCATTTTTTTGCCGTCAATAGCTATAGGATAGTGATGTCCGTGATAAAGTTGAAGGAACTCCATGACTTGGAGTTCACCGTCGCCGACCTCTTCCATACGTATATAATGTCTAGGCACGGCCAGACCGAACGTAGATATCTGTCCACACGTAGAGGGAAGGAGCCTCTAATAGATGGGTTGCCCGACACTGATAAGTGGGCCAATCTTTACGTGGAAGTGAGGGGGAATTACGAGTTCGGTGACCAATCCGTACGTAAGTACAAGGTGCCGAAGATAAGAGATTTTCGAGGTAATCGTGCTTCTCTTTTATCTTGCCGACGTCGATCCTGGACGTGTGATATGCTCATCTTATTGGTTGACTTCTGTTGCAGATCACCGAGCTATAACAAAGACTCAGCAATCCTTGTCCGTAGAGGCGCACGTCGACACCCTCCTGTCTCAAGCTTGCCGAGACGCACCGACACTGCTTGGCTACGAGCCATCCTACAAGGGGAAGCTCAGAAGGAGAGGAAAGGAGGCGGGTCCGAGCAAAAAGAAGGCGGGAACGGTAGGAGGTAGCAAACGACCGAGGGTGAAGTTGCCGACGTTCAGGAAACCGGCCGAATTTTGGTTCGGGGAGAATCAGCAAGACGAGCTTCCAGGTATTAACATCCCTCTACAAACACTTGATCCCGAGCGCACCAGCGAGATGGGTCGGCGAAATGTCGTTCGCGTAAACATCAGGGACGGGAAAGCCGTTCAACAGCCTTCTGGGGTAGCCGAGCCTGCTGAAAAGAGGCAGAAGGTTACCCCCGACTTTTTCCCATCAAAGCCGCCGACGCCCAGCTTAGCCGAGCATGAAAGGACTGAATCGTCAGCTGCTGGTGGCTCGAAGGCTGCCCAGAAGCCTTCTGGTGCGACTGGTGTCGTCGTTGCTCAGGAGTTTTCTCCATCCTATGCTTTGGCCGAAGGCAGAGTTATCACAGTGGAGGACTCTGTTAAGGTCGAGCCAGGGCTTACCAGTACACTCCTTCAGGGGTTGGCTCTGCCGAACGACATGCAGAAAGTCCCTGATGGACTTCAGCCGAGCTTGGTCCACACGAGTGCATATCTCGTCCAGGTATTACCCGAACTTCGCCCTCCTTCCTTTGCCGTCAATATATCGTTGAAATTCCCAAGTCCTGACATTCTATCTGTTGGACAGGCTGGGCAGGCTCTCCTTCGCTCAGCTAAAAATGCCGAACTTGTAGTCGCCGAGCGCTCTCGCTTTCATGAGGACCTGAAGGTCGAGCGTGAGAAAGTTAGGAGCTACAAGGGGAGCCTGAAAATGGCGAAGACGCAGATTGCCGAGCTCGAGAAGGAGAGGGACGAGATGGAACAGAAACTGAAAAAGGCCGAGCAAGAAGTGGCCAGGGTGCTCAGGAGGGAAAAGAGAAAGATGAAGGAGGTTGATGGAAAGGCCTATCAGGCCGGCTTTGACCGAGCCGGGGCCGAGTACATGCGCGATGCTCGGTCAATGGTGAATGACGCCATCAGGCTGAGGATCCCCATTGCCTACCGAACCGGCTACAAAGATGGCGTGAAGGCTGCTTGTGGCGTTATGCAACTCGAAGCCGACACCAACTTTATGAAGTCAATTCCGGCCGCGTCCACTCCCGAGCTCGTCCTTCCTTACACCAAGGAGGAGTGCACACCTCTCCCTCCGGAGGACTTTCCCGAAAGTGAAGACGAGATGGAAGACTTGACTGTGGAGGAGGTTGATGCCGACGCCGGAGGTGACACCGTTGGCAAAAGTGGTAAAGGTGAAGAAAGGGCTGCTGGAGATGCCGAACCTAATTCAGCTGCAGCCGACGGTGACCCAATGAACGTTGACAAGATTGTTGAAGCCGTGGCTATTGTTGGTGCGTCTCCAGTTGACAATGTGAGTGCCGAGGCTGGTGCCAACGGTGGTGGGGCTGGTCAAGATTGAAGGAAACACAGTTTGCAGGTGCCGGTTTGGAGTGGCCGGTCACCGTAGTTGATTACCCTATGCCTTTTGTACTCGTTTAATTTCTGTTTTCCTTGTATTTGGAACTTTTGGATTTGGACGGATCCGAGCTTGGATTCTGTCATGGATGATGTAAATGTCAGTATTTGCCGAGCATGAATGGATGATCTTTTGAATGAATGGCTTCTGTTTTGCAATGTTTGCTTGAACTCTTAGTTTATTTGTTTGCACCATTTCATAATCTAGCCGAGTTTGGCATATTGTTTTGTTTTTGAAGTAGATACCCGTTGCCCCCACTTTGGTCTGGGTTCGGCTAACCAGTTGAATGGTGGCCAAGCTCGACCAAAGTAGAGTGGGAAAAGTAGGTGTGATGCGCCGAGTTTGTGGATGTGCCAGACCAATCGCCGAGAGTTGATTGTTGCGTGTACTTGTGATATAGGCTCGGCAAGATGCTAGGCCCTCGGCAAGGTTTAGATGATGTGTGTGGGTGGTTTGCTCACCAAAGCGTGAGTTTAACCGGGCTATGGCCGACCTTACTGTCTTGCCAAGCCGAACCGGAGCCCAAAGTCCAGCCAAAAGTGTGGTTCTCTGTGTTCAGTGGACCTGATGTCCGTTTTGCTTCTCTGGGCAGTGATAGTGGCCGAAGCAGGTGGCGTAAGTGCCGTTTATGGGTGTGACCGAGGTCAACGTTTGTGGTTGGCCAAGTTAGCCGAAGTGAAGATGTAAATAAAGAAAAATTAAGTTTAGAATTGCTAAATATAATCTTCATTTCATTGAACCATGAAGTACAAGTGCGAAAGAAAAGATGTGGGCCGAAGCCAAAGAGGAAAACAAGGTAGGGAGTGGCCGGACATAAGGCACACAGATGGAATCCTTTTACATGTACGCCTTTTTGAGGTTCTGTGCGTTCCATGGGTTAGTTAGGATTTTCCCATTCATGTCTTCCAGCACGTAAGCACCTTCACCAGCAATCTTGACAATACGAAAGGGCCCCTCCCAGTTGGGCTTGAATTTCGTTTTCTTGCTGGCTTGTACAACTTTTCGCCAGACCAGATCATCTGGCTTGAACTTCTTGACCCGCACGCTTCTATTGTATCCCTTGGCCACCTGTTGTTGGTACTCAGCAAGTTTCAAGCGAGCGTCATCACGCTTTTCTTCAGCCAGGATCAGTTCT
Organism: Rhododendron kiyosumense; assembly: GCA_019656275.1. Taxonomy (NCBI): domain Eukaryota; kingdom Viridiplantae; phylum Streptophyta; class Magnoliopsida; order Ericales; family Ericaceae; genus Rhododendron; species Rhododendron kiyosumense. Next base: position 9,838 of record BPLS01019635.1, read on the forward strand.
TAGGCAACAGCATCGTCATTTGCGGTGGGGTCAAACGTCTCTGTCCTGAGGGTTGGAAATTTAGACTCTAACGGAATTACGGCTTCCATACCAAATGCCATTGAGAATGGTGTCTGGCCGGTGGAACGCTTGGGTGTAGAACGGTAGGCCCATAAAATGCGGGGCAACTCTTCAGCCCACTTGCCTCGCTTGGAATTCAACCGACGTTTGATGCCCGCGCAGACTGTCTTGTTCGTGGCTTCGGCCTGGCCGTTTCCTTGGGGGTATGCGGGCGTGGAATTGAAGAAACGTATCCCAAATTTGGCACAGAGGTTGGTGAGGTCTTTACTGACGAACTGCGTACCGTTGTCAGAGACGATGGCATAGGGGACGCCGAACCTGGTAACAATGTTCCGCCAGACAAATCTTCGGACGTCAGCCTCGGTCGTTGTTATAAGTGGTTCAGCCTCAACCCATTTGGAAAAGTAGTCTGTTGCAGTGATTAAGAACTTAAAGCCGCCAGGAGCTATTGGAAGTTTGCCCACAATATCCAGCCCCCATTATGCGAAAGGCCAAGGACTCGTGATGGGGGAGAGATTCTGGGCAGGCTGTTTAGGGATGGGGGAAAAGAGCTGGCATGAGCGGCATCTGCGGACAACCTCTTCACAATCCTTCCTCATGTTCTTCCAAAAGTATCCCTGGCTTAGTGCACGCTGACAGAGAGAGCGACCGCCAGAGTGGCAGCCGCAGCTACCCGAGTGTAGTTCGGCCACAATTTCAGGTACTTGAGTGAGGTGGACAACGAGGAGATATGGCCCGGATATGGATTTTCGGTAGAGTTGGCCGCTGTCAGAGATCCAGTAATAGGCGGCCTTGTGTCGCACACGATAAGCTTCCTTCTTGTCCGTGGGCAGGATATCGTGTTTGAGGAACGTAACAATCTCATCCATCCAGCTAGGACCGAGCTTGACATTTAGAACTTCTGGGGTGAGTTCAAAAGAGGGACAGTCAATACTACCGAAGTTGATGGTTCTGAATTCGGATGCTCTAGATGCCGATGCGAGGCCGGCGAGGGCGTCCGCATGGGCGTTATGTTCACGATTGATTTGTTCGATGCTGAAGTTGCTGAAGTGGGAGATAAGCTCGGCTGCAGCGGCTTGGTATCTTGACATTCGGGGGTCCCGAGCCTCGTAAGCACCGAGGACTTGATTAACAATGAGCTGGGAGTCACAATAGACTACAAGGCTGGTGGCCTTCATCGCGGTGGCTGAGCGTAGACCTGCGAGAAGCGCTTCATACTCGGCTTCATTGTTGGTGGCGGGGAAGTCGATGGTTATAGAACTTTCATGAAGTGTTCCGCATGGTGAAATCAAGACTACCCCCGCACCGGCGCCGTTACTGTTCGATGCCCCGTCGACGTTAAGTCTCCAAGTGTCTCCCTGAAAAAGATGCCACGGTTTGTCCGCGGAGACGTGCTCGGCTACGGTCGGTGGAGGTGCGTTGAGGACCGCCGTATCTTCTGGAGTGAGCTCGGCAATGAAGTCGGCCAAAACTTGGCCCTTGATTGCTGTCCGCGGCTCGAAGCGAATATCAAAATTCGCGAGCTCAACGGCCCATTTGGAGATGCGATTGGAGAGGTCCGCCTTCCGAAAGAGAGTTTTAAGGGGTTGGTCCGTTAACACGGTGATGGTGTGGGCTTGGAAATAATGTAGCAATTTTCTCGCAGTGGAGACGAGAGCTAGAGCGAGTTTTTCCAGGAGGAGATAGCGTGTCTGAGCCGGAAGGAGAGTCTTGCTCGCGAAGTAGATGGGTATGTCATCTGCTGCTTCTCGGTGGACAAGTGCGGAGCTGACAGCGTGAGGGGAGACGGCAAGGTACAAGTAGAGCGTCTCAAACTCCTTGGGTTTGACCATCAACGGGACCGAATTAAGGTATGCTTTGAGTTCGGCCAAAGCAACGTCGCAATCCGGTGTCCACTCGAAACTTCGTCGGCTTTTGCCTTTTAAAGCGTTGAAGAAGGCATGGCATTTGTCGGAGGATCTGCTGATGAATCTGTTCAAAGCGGCCGCCATCCCAGTGAGTCGCTGTACTTCTTTGATCGTCCTGGGAGGCCGCAAGTTTGCGATCGCTTTGATTTGGCTGGGGTCGGCTTCAATACCATGCCTGGTAACCAAATGTCCAAGGAATTTGCCAGCACTTACGCCGAATGCGCACTTCTCAGGATTTAAGCGGAGCTTGTAGAATTTAAGAATGTCGAATATTTCTTTCAACTCTTGGAGGTGGTTACCCGCTTGTTGACTTTTAACGACAAGGTCGTCAACATAGGCCTCCAAAATGTGGCCAATTTGGGCGTGTAACATTTTGAATATGGCGCGGTTGAACGTGGCGCAAGAGTTCTTCAGACCGAATGGCATGACGCGATAGCAAAAAACACCACAAGGGGTGATGAAGGCCGTTTTTTCCCTATCATCCGGATTCATGGCTATCTGGTGGTAGCCGCGGTAGGCATCGAGGAAACTCAGCCGAGCATGTCCTGCGGTGGCATCAACCAGCTGATCAATCTTTGGAAGCGGGAACCAATCCTTAGGACAAGCATCGTTGAGGTTAGTGTAGTCAACACAAACACGCCATTTGCCGTTTTTCTTCTTAACAACCACCGGATTTGAAAGCCAAGTTGGGTACTGGACTTCTTGGATGGCGTTAGCGTCCAGAAGGCGTTTTACTTCGTCGACCACGGCGTCGGCATGTTCTGTGGCTGATCGCCGCGCACGTTGGACCACTGGCTTCACGTCACTTTTGATGTTGAGGGAGTGACAGATGAAATCTGGGTCGACCCCCGGCATTTCGTTGGGGGTCCATGCAAAGACTTCCAAGTTGTCCTTCAAGTAGCGGAACATTTCTTCCTGGTCGTTCTTGCTGAGTGAAGAAGCAATCAGGAAGAAGCGTGACCCGTCTTCGTTGATGGGCATTGGGATCAAGTCTTCTCCTGTTTTGTCCTCAGCTTTCTGGCCGACATCTTCAAGCACGGCCATATCTGGGACTTCAACCCATTGCACTTGTTTGGTCTTGGCGGAGTTGTGGACAGCTGAAACGTAGCACTTTTTAGAAGGCACCTGGTCGCCGCGCAGGTCCTCCTGTTGGCCACTGGCGCCAATGAAGCGGACGACCTGGTGGTACGTTGATGCGATGGCTTGCATGCTGTGTAGCCACGTGCGGCCAAGGATGGCGTTGTACGGGCTTGGCACGTTGACAACAATGAACTCTACGCTCACCGTTCTCGAGCCAACAACGACTGGTAGGTATATCCAACCGAGTGGCCAGACAGGTGCGCCGTTGAAGCCGACGAGCGGTACTTCAGCGGGTTGGAGGGCTGACTCCGGGAGTTCGAGCTTTTTGAACAAGTCGTAGTACATTACCTCTGCGGAGCTTCCCTGATCTATGAGGACGCGTTTGACATCATGGACTCCGATTTGGACGGAGTGTGGGGTCTGGACAAACTCGAGGTCGCGCTCGCTGAATGTGATAGTCCACTTGGGTAGGTCCTCTGGGCGAGGGCGTTTGGATCCAGGTTTTATCGCAAGCACCTGCTTAGAAGTGGAGGCGCGATCGAGGTCCGACCGGAGTTGTGTTTCGGCTTCTCTTGTCACTGGGCCGTGGATAACATGTATCATCGGCCTTGGTTCATTGGGGTTGGGATTGCCGGCGGTTGGACGGGCGGGTGTTTTTGCACGATCTATGTACTGATCGAGATGGCATTGAGCCGCCAAACGCTCCAACAGGGCCTTATACGGAGCACACACCGTCGTGTAGTGGCCGAGCTCGTTATGGTACGAGCACTTCTTCCTTGGGTTCTGATCCGCTTGGCCGTTGTCCGTGCCGAGCTTACCTTGTGGCCACTCGAACCACGGTTGCCTCATAATCTCCTTCAGGAACGACCAAATAGGCTCTTTGAAGTGGGTGGTTTCGGCCACGTAATCGTGTTCTTTCGGCTGGCGCTTCTTCCCCTCCTTGATGTTGTTGACATGCTTCTTCTGTTGGGGTTGCTGAGTAGCAATTGGTGTTATCTGCTGAGGAACTGTCGTCGGCGTAAGAGTGGTTGGATTGGGAATTCCTTGAGCTGCTCTGTCTGCGTAGAATTCTTCTAGGGCACAAAACCGTTCGACGACACGCATCAGTTCTCCCATGCCGTGCGGAGGTCGAATGGCAAGCTCGTCGAGTATCTTGCTACCAGACTCCATTCCATTTTTGAAAGTACGCGCGGCCCAGTACTCATCGATTCCAGGGATCTCGTTGAAAAGCTGCCAGTAACGTTCGGCATACTGCCGAAGTGTTTCGTTTGGTAGCTTCCTCATCTGAGACAAAGATTCAGGTTCCTTGGCTGTCCTGTTACTGGTGATGAAGCGAGTGTTGGATGCACGTTCAAGGTCGGCCAGGTTCCGTATGGATCCAGCGGGCAATTTGTTGAACCACTGGAGTCCCAGTGAACCGAGGCTGGACGGGAACGCTATCACGCCCTCGATTTTCTTCATAAATATAAATATTTTTCATAGATAAAATCTCGCCAAAATCCGTACGATAACCAAAGTAATGTAGCGTTCCCAAAATATTACATCTTTGGCTCCAAGGCCCAAATTAACATAAGTACTGAATATTCGAGAGTTAAGAATTACAATATTCCATCGTCAAAGATCTACAAATAAAGTGACAAATACATCTTCAAAGAGATTTACAAAGACGCCTAAGTAACTCTTCATTGTTAGCTTTCAAAATAATGATCACAGTTAAGCACTCTAAGCATGCATGCTATTGCCCGGCGTCGGTACCTGAAAATGATAATAGGCTTGAGCTACACTAGCCCAGTAGGAAATTCTACACTAACATTATATGCAAAAGAAATGCAAAGATGATCAAGGAATAGGAACCTAAACAAGGTCAAAACGGAAATCAACACTCTTGACTTATTAACCTCGAAACAACAACTCGACGATCACCGCTTAACTCACACTAAAACCATTCCCACCTTCCATGCGTCCAAAACCATTTCGTCGTATGTGTCATGAGCTGAAGCTCCTGCCAGGCTAATTATGGGACCCTGATATCCCCTGCCAAGCACCCACCTAAACGGTTGGGCCTTGAATGTTCGATATGAGCATAAGCTCCTGCCAGGCTAATTATGGGACCCTGATATCCCCTGCCAGGCACCCACCCGTCGATGGGCCCCGAATGTTCTCGTTGTGTCAACAAAGATCCAAACGTCTCATGTTCTCATAACGTGTCATTTCAATTCAATTCAATTCAATCGAAGTTCATATGTTAATCGACGTCAAAACTTATCGAACAAGGGCAAGGGATGCAAAGGACACACAACGAACTCAAGGAATAAGATTAACAATATTATGGAGTGATTTGGTGATGTCTAGAACAAGTTAGAAATGATCGGGAGCCAAAACAATAGAGTTTGAAGCAAAGAACCATGGCTGGGATAAGCTACTGTTGTATAGATACTGAGAATTTCAGTATCTATACAACAGGGGCTAAAAACGTTCCAGAGCGCGTTGTATCGATACTGATTTACTGATTTAATCAGTATCGATACGACAGTAGCTAAGAGCATTCCAGAGGTTCCTGTATCGATACTGAGCAGAGCAGTATCGATACAAATGGGTGTTCGCCCAGATTTTCTGCAGATTTCGGCGATTCCAACAACAACAACAACAACAACAACCAAAGACACGATTTAAGGCTAGAAAACACTTCTATTACATATATTGAGAGGTAGAATTCCCTACCTCGAGGCCGAAGAACGAGACCCATGAAAATACGAGCCCTAGCTTTCCGAAATCAAAACCGAGAGAGATACGACTCCACCGAGCTCCAACCGGCGAAATACGAACCACAATATGCGTAGAGGGTGAAGGATTGAAGGTTATTTTGAGTTATTTTGGTGAAATTCAGAGAGAGAGCGAGAGAGAGGGAGAGAGCCGAGAGAGAGAGGAAGAGTCGGGAGAGAGAGATGAGAGAAAAATGATTCTCTACTCTCCCACCCTCCTATATATACCCATAAACATGTTAATTACACTTGCACCCTTCCACAATCAATTCAAACACTTTAGCCCCAAATCACATAAACACATCACACTTCCTATTTTTCTCACTTATAAACATTAAAGTTAATTAAATTAAATATGGGTCTCTACATTCTACCCTCCTTAAAGAAATTTCGTCCTCGAAATTTTACAAGCTAGGACTAGCTAACATACACATCATAATGCATGCAACAATCATAGACATCAATGTTATGCAACAAGTCTAACATCATGATACTTAAATCTTAACACTTACATTGGTTCATTCAGGAAATAGATATGGATACTTCTCTCTAATTTCGTCCTCCCTTTCCCATGTTGACTTTTCTCAACCTTGATTACTCCACAAGACTCATACTAACGGTATCATCTTACCCCTTAGTATTTGATCACGCGAATCTAGGATACGTATCGGTTTCTTCCCATAAGACACATCGGCCTCCAACTCGAGTTCGGACCATTCTAGCACGTGCGACGGATTTGGTTCGTATTTCCTTATCATAGACACGTGGAACACGTCATGTACACCCGATAGCTTCTGTGGCAAAGCCAAACGATACGCAACCTCCCCAATCTTCTCAATGATATCAAACGGCCCAATATAATGTGGCAAAAGCTACCCTTTCTTCCCAAAACGTGACAAACCCCTACGACGTGATACCTTAAGGAATACGTGGTCCCTTTCTTCAAACGACAACGGGCGACGACGACGATCAGCATCATTCTTTTGTCTACTTTGAGCAGTCAATAACCTTCGGCGAATCACCTTGACTTGTTCGGTTGTTCTCTCTTGTACTTTTTTTTTAGGCGTTGACGAATAGCTTTTATACTCTCGGAAGTCTCCTTGATCATATTTGGTCCTATTAACGTAGCCTCCCCTAATTCGGTCCAACATACAGGCGAACGACACGGTCTCCCATATAAAGTCTCGTACGATGCCATATCGATATTAGATTGATAGCTATTATTGTACGCGAATTCTACTAACGGCAAATGGTCCTCCCAACTACCCCGAAAATCCATCACACAGGCCCGAAGTATATCTTCTAAAATTTGAATTGTCCTCGAAATTTACTAGCCCAATTCTAACCGAGTTACCGACCATAATATCAAATCTCATTTTACAACCTTATAATCATCACATCATCCACTCTCTTCTACGTAGACTTTTCTTATCCTAATTACTCCACAAAATTCTAACTATCAGTATGGTTTTACCACTTAACACTCAATCTTGAACCTTTACCATCCTTATTACATCCTCAAGTTCCAATATCTATACAAGAATCCTAGTTCCCACACACCAATCATGATAGTTAGACCATAACCCGACAAACAATAACCTCACATTTTCCCAAATTCTGAATTCTACATTTTCGTTCCATGCGCTTTATTCTACCAAGTACTCCTCGAACTTCCTAGAAGGACAAATTAAACTACTCATAGAAACTCAAATTCTAATACTCTAAGTTTCATCTTCCAACACCAATCGATTGGCCAATCCATCAATATTTTTTTTGCATACCCAACTACCCAACACTGAAATAGAACCAAGAAATCCAAAACTCAACAATTTGACTACATAACAATCGTTACCATTTTTCTCAATTTTAACACTAACTCACCCTAGTTAAACGTCTCACATCTCAAAGTTATTAATACCTCTTTTGTTTCCAAAATAAATAGATAAACGCACCTCACAACTAATTCAATTCTATCAATACCACAAATAATAGGCAGTTTTACCATTCCCTTTAACAATCTCAAATTATTTCACGCACCTCGCTACTCACTTTCCTCTCTTAAAGACATAATTAACCTCAAACAATACATCAGTGCACTTATAACACAAAACTGCTAGCCATTACCTCTATTTCACATCCATGTTTTCCACACAACTCTTATATCAACTCTACATAAACATCGAATGTCTTTCATCCACCTAACATTCAAACACAATCAAGGGTCTAACACTACTCCATTTTCCCTAGCCAACTTAGAATCATTACTAGTTTCTATTTCCGAAAATCTAAACTCGCTTCTATGGAAATACATCCCTTCTACATAACTCAATACAACGCGACATTAAGACCGTTCAGGCAAACTCCCAAATTCACTGTTCTCTTTATCACAAGCTATTAACTACTCCTACCTAAGGGTTGACATACTGCTGATACCTTTCGTATTTAACTTTCTAATCATCATACAAAAGAGTAGTAAGGACACACGTCATATTCTAACCAAAGATCGTCTCTCCGTAACAAATATTCTTGCACACTTCAGTGTCCACCCCACACCGCGTACTACGAGCAAATTACAAATATCGAAATTGCACATCAAGTCAAGCATGTATGTTAACGCTAAACGACAATAAATTTCACACATGAAATATATATCAACAAACCATCCTTACAAATTGACAACTCACACAACATCAGATTCATCCACGTATTAACAAACTCGCTTGGCACCCAGTACATCATAATCTCCTGGCTCTAGCAAGCCTAACAATAATCATTTCATCTCATTCTTGCAATAGCTTTCATGTTTCTCATTCGCCCATCAATCTTGAATACTCACATTCAGTAACTCTAGCCAAGCTAGGTATTCAAAATATATGCTTTTAACAACTTTAAATATCACTGTAAATATAATGTACACACCGAACACACGTACTCTTAAAACCTAATCATTGTTATGACTTGACAGCATTGCAATTTGACAATATCTCATCATTCAAATACCCACACACAATATGGCCATGGTTGCACCAATAAACACACAACAATCTCGAATATCTCTATGCTAATATCTAGTCACCAATATAAACCGATTGACAACAAAAAAATAAAAATAAAATAAAATAAAAATCTCTCTACATACCCAAAGACTCTTGGGTTTCAAACAACAAATCTATACTTCTCATTACATTCTAAGACTCCAACTAATCCATCACTTAAGAATCAATCTTACTCGCACCAATAACCTCTAACAGTTCCACTCACCAAAAGTTTCACAGCTCAAAATTTTTGTTTAACCTAGTAATCATATCAACCTCAATATTTCTCAAAGGCATTCGCCACATCTACACTCAATCTCAAAAATAACAACTTCCATTGCCACCATCATCTCCACTATCACTATCATTATCACTACTGTCTCTTAATCTCTCTTAAACAGACTCATAAACTCCATGGGATAGCTCAACGTGTCCTATGCAGTCATTAGTCTACATACCCGATTACACACAATACACGATCTTTACACTCCAATCCTTCAATTTACAACATAGTATTTCTCCACACGCCTATCACTTCAAAGTTTCTATCATTTCCACTCATGACATTAACTATACTCCACTGTATTATCAACCACAATAGTCCTCACTCATATTGTCCTCACTTCGAACAAGTCTCTCACTACACCCTGACATCAATCACTCTCCTTAAGTCACACTGATATAGTTTACCTCACGTCTTATTGTCCCTCTCACCAAGCAATGCTTTCACTACTTCCTACCAATCTATCATAACGACACCATCACGACACTTTCCTCAGCAATGAAGACCACAACACCATAACACCCATTTTCTACGAGATTTCTATGTACAAACCATCTGCCTCAAACCTAAAGATCTAACCCCTATCCACAATCCTAGTGTCCAATTGACTCTCCGAGACTTCCATCCAGAAAGAGCGGTGATCAGGCGTCTCTTCCAATTGGATCTCATCGGTAGTCGCATGGGTGTCCAAAAGACACATACCGTATCCTGACACCATACTTATAACCCTCATTTTCCTATATCAACCTTAGTTACATATAAATCACTATGAATGTTCACCTTGTTCTACCTATGTTCACAATCACAATCCCAATAACTGTCACTACAACGACCAACAACAAACATTACCTTAATAAGTTATTACCTCTATAAACACCTCAAGACACTATCTAACTCAACTCATGACATATACGTTATTCTCCTCATTCTCGTACTCAACACAACTCATATCTCATAAGATCTACTCAATATACTCAAAACATAAATACGCAATCCACGCAATTCAAACAGAAGTACATCTAACACTTAACTCGTAAGTCTCATTAATATTCTAACTCCCTTTTTTTTTTCTACATATATATATGCTAATGAATAACATCTTTCACGCATCGGCATCATCACTGTGCATAATCACTACAACCATCATGGCTTTCTAGATCCACCTATCTAGCATAACGTATAGAAGGCATCTTACCACATGGAATTCAAGAACAAGACTGCCATCAGCAATAACAATAATAACAACTGACGTAACCACAGTCACTACAATGAAGCCAAACTTCTATATTCTTTTTTTTTTTGACATGAGTCATCAACTTTTCACCATTTCATGCAAACATAGATGCAATGTCAGTTCAGTGAAAACACGTCATTCATGCAAGCACACACATTTTTTTTGTAAGAGTATGCAGTGAATTTTGAACCCATGAGACTGAAAGTCTCCCCACGGTCTCTAGATATTCTAAACGTATGCTCTGATACCAAGTTGTCACGCCCTCAATTTTCTTCATAAATATAAATATTTTTCATAGATAAAATCTCGCCAAAATCCGTACGATAACCAAAGTAATGTAGCGTTCCCAAAATATTACATCTTTGGCTCCAAGGCCCAAATTAACATAAGTACTGAATATTCGAGAGTTAAGAATTACAATATTCCATCGTCAAAGATCTACAAATAAAGTGACAAATACATCTTCAAAGAGATTTACAAAGACGCCTAAGTAACTCTTCATTGTTAGCTTTCAAAATAATGATCACAGTTAAGCACTCTAAGCATGCATGCTATTGCCCGGCGTCGGTACCTGAAAATGATAATAGGCTTGAGCTACACTAGCCCAGTAGGAAATTCTACACTAACATTATATGCAAAAGAAATGCAAAGATGATCAAGGAATAGGAACCTAAACAAGGTCAAAACGGAAATCAACACTCTTGACTTATTAACCTCGAAACAACAACTCGACGATCACCGCTTAACTCACACTAAAACCATTCCCACCTTCCATGCGTCCAAAACCATTTCGTCGTATGTGTCATGAGCTGAAGCTCCTGCCAGGCTAATTATGGGACCCTGATATCCCCTGCCAAGCACCCACCTAAACGGTTGGGCCTTGAATGTTCGATATGAGCATAAGCTTCTGCCAGGCTAATTATGGGACCCTGATATCCCCTGCCAGGCACCCACCCGTCGATGGGCCCCGAATGTTCTCGTTGTGTCAACAAAGATCCAAACGTCTCATGTTCTCATAACGTGTCATTTCAATTCAATTCAATTCAATCGAAGTTCATATGTTAATCGACGTCAAAACTTATCGAACAAGGGCAAGGGATGCAAAGGACACACAACGAACTCAAGGAATAAGATTAACAATATTATGGAGTGATTTGGTGATGTCTAGAACAAGTTAGAAATGATCGGGAGCCAAAACAATAGAGTTTGAAGCAAAGAACCATGGCTGGGATAAGCTACTGTTGTATAGATACTGAGAATTTCAGTATCTATACAACAGGGGCTAAAAACGTTCCAGAGCGCGTTGTATCGATACTGAGTTAATCAGTATCGATACGACAGTAGCTAAGAGCATTCCAGAGGTTCCTGTATCGATACTGAGCAGAGCAGTATCGATACAAATGGGTGTTCGCCCAGATTTTCTGCAGATTTCGGCGATTCCAACAACAACAACAACAACAACAACCAAAGACACGATTTAAGGCTAGAAAACACTTCTATTACATATATTGAGAGGTAGAATTCCCTACCTCGAGGCCGAAGAACGAGACCCATGAAAATACGAGCCCTAGCTTTCCGAAATCAAAACCGAGAGAGATACGACTCCACCGAGCTCCAACTGGCGAAATACGAACCACAATATGCGTAGAGGGTGAAGGATTGAAGGTTATTTTGAGTTATTTTGGTGAAATTCGGAGAGAGAGCAAGAGAGAGGGAGAGAGCCGAGAGAGAGGAAGAGTCGGGAGAGAGAGATGAGAGAAAAATGATTCTCTACTCTCCCACCCTCCTATATATACCCATAAACATGTTAATTACACTTGCACCCTTCCACAATCAATTCAAACACTTTAGCCCCAAATCACATAAACACATCACACTTCCTATTTTTCTCACTTATAAACATTAAAG